>JAJPUD010007616.1:49589-84247 GCA_023553655.1 Myrmecobius fasciatus | reverse complement strand
GTTATCTTACTGCACAAAAAACATCAGATCTAGAGAGGGAAAAAAAAAAAAAAACAACCTAAGAAGGAAAACAAAATGCATGTAAAATATTTGCCGAAAGCGTTAAAATGCTGTGTTGTGGCTCACACTCAGTTCCCTCAGGCCTCTCTCTGGATCTATATGACTATCTTCATTGCTGAACAATAGGAACTGGTTTGAATCACATCATTGTTGAAGAGAGCCATGTCCATCAAAATTGATCATCATATAGTCTTGTTGCCATGCATAATGTTCTCCTGGTTCTGCTGATTTCACTCAGCATCAGTTCATGCAAGTCTCTCCAGGCCTCTCTGAAATCCTCCTGTTGGTCATTTCTTACAGAACAATAATATTACATAACATTCATATAGCATAATTTATTCAGCCATTCGCCAATTAATGGGCATCCTTTCAATTTCCAGTTTCTTGGCACTACAAAAAGGGCTGCCACAAACATTCTTGCACATGTGGGTCCCTTTCCCTCCTTTAAAATCTCTTTGGGATATAGGCCCAGTAGAAACACTGTTGGGTCAAAGGGTATGCACAGTTTGATAATTTTTTGAGCATAGTTCCAGATTGCTCTCCAGAATGGTTGGATCCGTTCACAGTTCCACCAACAATGTATCAGTGTCCCAGTTTTCCCACATCCCCTCCAACATTCATCATTATCATTTCCTGTCATTTTAGCCAATCTGACAGGTGTGTAGTAGTATCTCAGAGTTGTCTTAATTTGCATTTCTCTGATCAATAGTGATTTGGAGCACCTTTTCATATGACTAGAAATAGTTTCAATTTTTTCATCTGAAAATTGTCTGTTCATATCTTTTGACCATTTATCAATTGGAGAATGGCTTGAATTCTTATATATTTGAGTCAATTCTCTATATATTCTAGAAATGAGGCCTTTATCAGAACCTTTCAATGTAAAAATATTTTCCCAGTTTATTGCTACTTAGGGAAGAATCATTTTTAAAGTTACCTAAACAACTTTTGTTTGTTATTTTATACCTGCTTACTTCCCTTGCCCTCACGATATCAAAACTCCTTTTGACTTCACAAGAACACTTTTCCTGGCAATATTTAAAATTATAAAACAGTTTGGCTTAAATTTTGTGTCTGAACAAGGGAGTACTTCATCTGTGTAAAAAATGAGTGAAGGTTCTTGGGAATATTTCAGGGAATGGAATCTTCTATATTGATTATTTTCTAAAAACAAATAAAACAACTGCACAATAAATTCATTCCAGTTTTCTAGGTGAAGGAAGAGATGGGGGCAGATAAAAATTACCCTAAATATAAACTTCCATGCATACTTTACCTTGAATTTATAATAATTATAGCTTGGCAAGCCAAGTGGTGATTAGACACCCTTTCTATTCCTGCAGTCTTTATGCATTGTCATAAGGTATTAGCCTCTCACTAGGCTGATTGCCAAGCCTTGCTGATTAGCTGACAGCAGGCAAAAATGCAGCTTTTCTGTTTACTTAGATTCCTTTCAGATCCTTTTGGAGCAGCAGGGAACCTCTCTTCCTTTTTTGTGCTCTTGCTTGTCTTAGGGATAAATGGTAGGAGGTACAACTTTCTAATGATTACTATGATCATGTAAAATAGCCATTGATTAAATAGTAGTTGGGAGGCCAACCTTAGATGCCTCTAAGAGAGGCATATTATCAGGGTGGGGTTAAGGGGAGTCTCTTTTCCATCTTTTGGAAATGATAAAATAGCTTTCATTCTAGGATCCTTAGTGTTTACTGGCTCTTGTTTTTGAGCCTTTTCAGACAGTCTTTCAGATTTTAGGAAGAACTGCCAAAAAGTCATCATTTATTTCCCCTGGAAAGAATGGGCGGGGAACCCAATTTGAAAGGCTGGCTCCACACTAGTAGAAAGTTTTGTGGGATACCATGGTTAATGATATTCCCCTGGCCTGAGGAGGAGAGACGCCCTTCCTAGCTACACAAAGACAGCAGAGGGGCTCTTGTTAGGGGAGAAAATGATTTTAGCATATTGAGAGGCTAGCCTTTTCCCAGAGTTTGACTTTAGAGCTCTATTTCCTATAAACTTGCTAGAAAGGAAAACTGAGAGGATCTCTCTTTCTCTCTCTCCCCTTTTGTAAAAAAAGAAATTGTCTTTTGTGAACCTGCCTGATGACCCGTGAGTGTCAGATTGAATTATTTTGATTTTTTTGAAGTCTATAGCAGCACTTCATTTCCTGAATTCCTTGATCCAGGGAGGGAGGGAAAGATAGATATCCATCCAGATAAGGGATTTTACAGTAATGTAGAGGGAGGACCCTAATCCTCCATTCGGTCAAGTTTCCAATTTGGCTGAAAGACAAGCTAGTTTCATAATGGGTGAAGCAGCTCGTGGTATTGGAATATCTGAGTGAATCCTCACACTAACTTGGGGGACACTGTGAGGAAACAGGGTGACTCAGGAGACAAAAGTATGTGTGACCACAGCATGACAGAAAGAATGCTGAACATTGTTTCCTGGGCAGCTTTCTTTGCTAACTTGGGGTACATTCTTGCCTAAGTCTTATCTCAGAGAAGCTAAAAGTTATAGGTCTAGAATCAGAATGAGAAACAAGAGACTTAAGGGACCTTAGCTTTGAAGAATTCTATAGCATAGGACTAGGAAATTTTTTCTTGTGGAACTTGTCATTGTGATCTGCATGTGTGTATGTATATATATGTTTGTATATATTATACACATGTATGTATATAAATACATGCATATACAAACACAATTTTCTCTGTAAATAAAACCTAATGAATATACTTTTATGGGCAATAGTGTTATAAAGGAATAGATGCCAAAAAAAGCAAGATTTACCTGCAGAAGATTTTCAGGTAATTAGTCTTTGAGTACAAGGAGATCCTAAACTGGGGAACCTAAGTCTCAGAAACTTGGCACTTTCAGTTTGGGATTCAATGAGCCAAGAAAAGCCTAGGGGGGGAAGATGCAGGATCCCAGAGCTGGGGGGGCCAAGCAGAAGAACTTTTGCTTACCTAACACTAATGCCCAGACCTGAATTCTCCATATTTCTACACATAGAAGAAATCATAGATCCCTTTCAATCTCCTGATTTTTGAAATAGTTAATGTCACTGAAGCTTAGTTCACCACCTAGAAGTCTAAAATTTCCATCAATCTTGGATGTGGGAAGTTATTCTTCAACCTTCCCCATTTCTACATTTCCCCCTTCTGACACCACATAAATGAGTAGGAGAATACTGTGTCCTTTGTGGAACATCACTAGTTATAAACCCTTTGAAGGTAGGAACCATATCTTGTAAAGTGCCTTGCATACTGAGTATGCTGGATAGTTGATTTACAGTATTTGCCCAAAAACTAGAGTTAGACCTATTCTTAAAATAAGCGTTACTGATATCTATAATACTTACAATCCTCTACACCTCTTCTCTCTCCCCTTTACACAGTCATATCTTAAAAACAATAAAAAAAGAAAGAGGTGCAAAAGAGCAGTTTAGCAACAAACCAACATTTCAATCGAGTCTGACTGCACATGGGTTACTTCTATCGCCCTCCAAAGACATCTGTTCTTTTTGCTGAGAGGGTAGTATCCTGGAAAGCCATGTAGTCATCATGAGACCCTAAACTTTGGCTTGTTAACTAATAGTCATCGTTAATTAGGTGGCATTAGCCATAGAGAAACAAGTGGAAATAATCCTGACTTGAGACATGGAACCAAGATGATCGAACTGATTTAACAAAGGAGCCCTCAGCTCATGTCAAAAAGGAAATGACATCTTCAAAGGATGGGGCCAGAAGCAAAGAAAAGAGGAAAACAGAATGGTAATTGGATAATCAAAATTCACAACAAGCTTTTTTCTTATGGTCAATTTCTTTTTCCACTATCTCCACACAATTGGGAACCAGAAAGATAGGTTAATATTGTTCCTTATGGAATCATAGAAATTTTAAGTACTACTTAGTATTTATAACCTAGCCTATAGCCTGGTAATTAGAAATATTTTTCCACTTTTAGGCAAAGATTTGGAGAACTATAATAAAATTATTACCATAAGATACTGTTTTTCAGGCTCTGAGTGCTAAATTAAGGTTTCCGAAGATTAACAAAAGCTTTAAACTGTGGGGAAAACGTCTGGGAAAGAAGGAACAGGTATTTGTTGGTTTGTTTGTTTGTTTTTCTTGAGCCTATTGAAGAGATAAAGGAAGTAGCCTCAGGGTTGGTATTGGAGTTTGAGAGTAGCCAGAGTGTGGTGAAGGGAAGAGTTCTTGGTTTAAGAAGTGAGTACTTATGCCTAGGGGCAGGTAGGTAGCTGACTGGAATGGAGAGAGTACTGGAGGTGTCATCAGGACAATTTATTTTCCTGATTTCAAATCTGGCCTCAGACACTAACTGTGTGATTCTGGGTGAGCCATTTAACCCAGTTGCCTCAGTTTCCTTATCTGTAAAATGAGCTGAAGAAAGAAATGGCAAACCACTTGAGTATCTCTGCAAAGGAAAGCCCAAATGGGGTCACAGAGAGTCAGGTGTAACTGAAATGACCCAACAAAAACAAGAAATGTGTGCCTAGAGACTATTCTGCTTTACTAAAGAAGGTGAGAAGAGTTGAACCAAGAGTTGAAAAGAGAAAAGAATGGGAGGGTTTGAGCATCTGAGAATGAGGGTCATTGAGTGCCCGGCCACATGCAGATCTGAGAAACTTTTCTTTGAAGTCTGACATAGAAAGGTGAAACTGTGGATAGTGTGCTAGACCTGGAGTTGACTCATTTTCCTAAGTTCAACTACAGAAATCCAAATGACAAATGAAGAAGTCCTTTCTGATAGCTTAATCTTGAATCAATCTCCTCTTCTCACTCAGTTTCTTTATGCTGCACTTGCCAGGTTCATAACCTCCTCTATTCTTCACTCTCTGAATAACCACCCACATACAGGCTGTTAACCCTGAAGTTCTGAAGATGTTCCCATCTCTGTGCTTGCTAATTGGAGGTCTTTGAGCATTGCATCTTCCTTCTCTGTAATTGTCTCTTGGTCATCCAGCATCTTCTGACTCTTCCTTAGATTCCTTTCAGAATACTGTCTTTTTCAATGATTAGACCTTGTTGCTCATGGGTCCAATTCAAGATTTAATTAATGGTGGCTGCAAATGTACAGTAGGAAAGAGCATTAGATTTAGAATCAGAGAACCTTGGTCCACTGTCATTTACTGAATGGCCTGAAGGAAATTACAAGCTTAAGACTTGCATTTTTTTTTTTTCTGTAGAATGAGAGAATTAGGCTGGAAGACTAAGATCCTTTGTACCATCCTTCATTTCCTGCTGCCACTTAGCAGCTCTAGCCTTCCTTGATGCCCATGACCCATCTTGCCACTTTATAGATTAGCAAACTGAGTTTTACTTCTCTTGAGTAGAATATAAGGCAGGAACTGTCTCACTTTTTAGTTTGTGGGGTTTTTTTTTAATTGTTTTTCACTTATTTCTGTTATGTCTGGCTCTTCAGAATCCCATTTGGGGTTTACTAGAGTAGTTTGCCATTTTCCTTCTCCAGCTCATTTTACTGATGAGAAAACTGAGCCAAACAGGGTTAAGTGACTTGCCTAGGGTCACATGGCTACATCTGAACTCATGAAGATGAGTGTTCCTGCTTCCAGACCTAGTGTTCCATCCACTTCACTACCTATTTGCCTCATTTCAAATGCACCTTTCATTATTTTACTTTCTTTACAAGATTTATTTGTGATTTCTCAAAGATACTAACAAAACTTTACCTCTCTAGATCTAAGCTGCCATCCCAACTCAAGTAACTCACCAGCATTGGTCTGGTCAGCCATAGGAATACTGGCCTGTGTTATCATTCAAGTGGTTAAATGGGGTTGAGAGAACAACTCTCTTTTTTATAACACTGAGAATTACAAAGCACTTTTCTCAAAACTCTAGGAGACTATCCTGATCATGATAGTCTCCATAATGCAGGTGAGGAAATTAAAACTCAGATTAAATGTGTTGCTCATGGTCACACAGCTGGCAAGTACCAGAAGTAGGTCTTGACCTATGTTTTTTGCCTCCAGATTGATAAGACTAGCTTGCATAATGAAGCAGGATTCTTCCTCTTCACCACAGCCTTCTCCTCCAATTCTTTCATCTTCCTTTTGGTCTAAAGATGAGATTTGTTGCCTCAAGTGCTACATACAGAGTTTCTTCCTCACTCTCACTGGTGTAGAGATTGAAGATATAGCCAGCTATACCAAATCATAGCAATTGACTCATTTATGTCCAGAAGTGATAGGCCCAGATTCATGTGGAATTTTTTTCTCTGCTCTGTGGGAAGCTCATAATTATTAATTGGCTAAAATTAAAAGATTGGCTAAAATGACAGGAAATGATAATAACTGTTGGAGAGGATGTGGGAAAACTGGGACACTGATGCATTGTTGGTGGAACTGTGAATGGATCCAACCATTCTGGAGAGCAATTTGGAACTATGCTCAAAAAGTTATCAAACTGTGCATACCCTTTGACCCAGCAGTGTTTCTACTGGGCCTATATCCCAAAGAGATTTTAAAGGAGGGAAAGGGACCCACATGTGCAAAAATGTTTGTGGCAGCCCTTTTTGTAGTGGCAAGAAACTGGAAATTGAAAAGATGCCCATCAATTGGAGAATGGCTGAATAAATTATGGCATATGAATGTTATGGAATATTATTGTTCTGTAAGAAATGACCAACAGGAGGATTTCAGAGAGGCCTGGAGAGACTTGCATGAACTGATGCTGAGTGAAATCAGCAGAACCAGGAGAACATTATACACAGCAACAAGACTATACGATGATCAATTTTGATGGACATGGTTCTCTTCAACAATGATGTGATTCAAACCAGTTGTTCTTCGATGAAGATAGTCATATACATCCAGAGAGAGGCCTGTGGGAACTGAGTGTGAACCACAACACAGCATTTTAACACTTTCTGTGAATATTTTCATGCATTTTGTTTTATTTTTCTCCTGGCCCTCTTCTTGGCGTCTGAATTTCAAAACCCCTCTATACTGATGGCTCAAAGTTTCTTCAGTGTCTGGGTTTTTTTTCATCGTGGAACAGTCTACTATTCCTATGTCCTGTTTACCTGGGAGCATTTTGTGAAGAGGTTGAGGGAAGCCTTCCTTCATTTCCTACTTGACTCAAAAACCTTTCCCATTTCCTGTCTGATAAAAGATAAATTCTTTCTCTGAGTTTTCAAACTATTCATTAATTTTCCATCTTAATCTGATACTCTCCCTTTCATTTACTCTTACTTCTAGTCAGACTAGACAGTACCCCCATCTAGGCTTTTTGTCTAATCCATTCCCATCTCTAATTTTGCTCACCTGCTATATTAGACTCTAAAATAGCACTAGACAAATCTCTCCAAAACCAAGCACAGATATCACTTTTTTATCTGAGGCAATTTTCCCCACCTGACATTCCAAAGTGATTTGTCTTTATTCTTTGTTCCCCTTTTATAGTTATGGAATTCTCTCCCCACCCCTTTTTTAATCACAGTTCTTTGTATATTTATGTATTTTCCTCCCTCCAATTAAATTGTTTGCTGCTCTCAGCTCCTAAACGAGAGCCTGATACATAGAAGTACTTTAAATGTGTCTGCAGTAAACAGAATTGAATTGCCCTGATGATTCACATCCTTTGTTCTGAAGGCTAAGGAGAATGTAGCAGTGTCCAATTAGCTAGTAAAAAGTCCTTCAGAGCTACACTGCACAGGAAATGAGCAAGGCTTATCTATGCATGGGTCTGATTCCTTGACATTCCCTTCTCTCTTAGATAAAAATGTCTCCATGGTACAGAATATCATTGAATATGGTCTGTATTAAAATTTCATTTCTCCTTTTCCCTTTTGATTATATTCTTCCTCTTTTGAATAGTCATTCTTTTAGAATTATGGGAGTTTGATGCTAATGTTAAGCCAGTGTGTGTGTGTGTGTGTGTGTGTGTGTGTGTGTGTGTGTGTGTGAGGGTAGAATAGAAGCAAGAGCACTTGCTTTTGATTTTTTTAAAGGATGACTTTTACTTCATGTAGGACTTATATTTCTCTTTCCGAAACAGTCTTGTGAACTTGCTACCCTTTGGGGTGGTCATGCTAAATCAATTCTATTGGTTTGAATTTCCCAAAGCTTTTTTTCTGAAACAAGGGCCTCTTTAACAATGTTTTTTTGGTTTTTGTTTGGTTTTGTTTTGTTTTTGTTTTCTTTTCTTTTCCATGTGATGGTTTTGTAGCTATGAGTCAAAGAAGACCACAATGAGAAGAATGAAAGTTGTGGGCTGACTGGAGGGTAATCTCCAAGCCTTGAATACTATGACATATCATCAGCTATTCAAGAAAAATAATATACAGGGTATTATCAGATTAAAACAGAAGGTGAACCGGACACAGAGTAAGGATGAGAAATAAATGGACAAAGTTTTGTGGACAAATTATTGTTGTCTTCCATGGTCATTAAATACAAATTTTCTATAAATTACTATAATTAACACTAATTCTGTGTGGTCAAAATGAATGTTCCTCGAATTAGCTTGGGAAAATTAATAGTAGCTTACATTTATATAGAACTTTAATTTATCTGCATTCTTTCATTTTATACTTAAAATAAGGCAGGTACTATAGTGATGTCAACACCATTATAGAAATAAGAACTATCATTCACATTATTGGTATAGTGAATTGTCAGGTGAGAAAATTCCATTCCCTTTGGATTGCAAGTTGGCACCCTCACTGGCCCTTAGAAGATAAATGATTTATACAGGTTTACACAGCCAGTATCAGGCAGGTCTTAGCCCAATGTTTTCTGGCTTTGAGGCATTCTGTAATGCTGATTCTGTCCTTATTTTATGGATGAGAAAATAAAGACTCAGATGAAGAGACTCCTGAAATCCTTTGATTTGTAGTCTGGGCTGACTCAAATCTTTCCACTCCTTCAGCTAGGATCTCTTTCCAGTCTCTCTCAAGTAAAAGTCTCTTACCCACCCCCTTTTGTTCTTTTGTTTGTTTTTAAATAACCCAAAGAGCTTCTGTTTGGTTAGATTGTATACTGGGGGAGATAAAGGGGAAGTGAAATCTGGCCAGATAGCAGCCCGCCTGTAGGGGAAGTTTTTTTTCTCATTTCCTTTTTTGTTTTCTCTTGGCTTTTCTTTCACCTTCAAATATTCCAGTACTTTCATGCTGTTATTTAAGAGTTCACTCCCTCTCATTCTACTTTCTCATCCCCATCTTGGAATCTTAGAATTTAGAGCTGGGAGGAATTTCTCATAATATTGTTTTGGAATGCATAAAATAAAACACATAGAATTATAACAAAAACCAACTGTATTGAAATATCAAGTGTTAAAACTAGTTTTTTTGATTTCTCTTTTGATTTCTCTGTTGGAACATCCTGTTTTATAGAAGTGGAAAAGAACCCAAGATTCTAATCCCAAAGAATTAAGTTACTCACCCATGTCCCCACAGGTATCAAGTGCCATAGCTGGCTTGGAACCAATCTCCTCTTGGACTCCAATTCCAGTTTTCATTCCATTATAAAGCACTGTCTTAGATCAGGAGGTCAAAGCCTAGCAGCTAGTTATGGGACATTCAATCATTTCCTTCAGGTGCCACGATGGTTTGTAGATTTGGGGAGAATGAATTAGGGGAATATTTTCTGTCTCTAGTTTCGTATCTGGTTATGAAGGAGATAACCCACCATAACTCGGGGAATGGATAGAATTCATCTTTGTTTTTCCTGTTTCTACCCTTATATGATGACAAGAATTTCTGACACAAGTAACATTCTTGCCTAGGACCCCTTAGTCCTGGGGGTGGTAGATTTATTTGACAGCTTTTTCCCTTGGTTCCATGATAAATGTTTTAGAAACATATTCTATTCTTAGTGACTGGTGAAGTTACAATTTAATTAACACTTCCAGGGGATTGAAAAACCAAGTAGATGTTTCTTTTTTTGAAAAACATATATCTCCTGATCTACAAAAAAGATAAAAGCTGGATATATTTAGTTCACGAGTAAAAGCAAAAGGAGGTAGGAGGTGGAGAGACGGGAGATGCTGTATAGTCAGCAGACGTGACTGTAGTTACAGAAGTCTCATAACTTTAAAGATCCTAATCTTGTGCCAATATAGGTTATAACTGTGACATAAGCCCTTTAAATTTTAAAGGAACCTTTTTTAAAATCTGTGTTTTCTTCCAGAAGGGAATATTTCTATGAAATGGCAATTCTAACTTGTCTTATTTCCTTTGAGAACATAGAAAGTTTCTTAGCTTTCTATGAACATTTAGATCTTTGCACGGACTTGGCATCTAATGGTACAGTGGATAGAGCAGTGGGCTTGGAATCAGGAAGACTCATCTTTCTGAGTTCAAATCTGCCCTTGAGCTAATCACTTAACTCTGTTCACCTCAGTTTCCTCATCTGCAGAATGAACTGGTAAAGAAAATGGCAAATCACTCCAATGTCTCTGCCAAGAAAACCCCACATGTGGTTACAAAGAGTTGGACGTGATTGAACAAGTGAACTTGGTGATTATATCCCCATCTAGCATCTGAAGACCAAATGTAAATTTGCACTGGCAGCATGATTTATTTAAAAGAGCCTAAAGTCAAAGGAGGATCCAGATTTGAGTCCTGGCTTTGCTGTTACTGTGTGAGCTGAAGCAAATCTGAGCCTCAGTTTCTTTTAAAAAATGTCCCTTTCTGCTCTAAATAGTGCAGTGTTAGAGTGAGAGGCAATGCCTTCCTCCCCCAATACTACCTATCTTCTCTTGTTCTTTCTGGGGAAAATGAGGGGGTTAAGCTAGGTTACCTCTGAGGTTCATTCCAGGTCTAAATGTATGATCCTGCATTCTTGTGATCACCAGTTTGGATACAAGAGGATTAAATTTTCAACCCCAACAATCTGTGAAGATCTGCTACTAAGGCAGAGAGAGAAGGGAAGGGAGGGGAGAGAAACAGGGAAAGAGGGAGACAGAAAGAGAGAGAATGAGAGAAAAGAGAGACAGAAAGAGAGAGGGATGGGGAGAGAGAGACAGAGAAAGAGTGAGAGAAAGAAAAGAGAGAGACAGAGTGAGAGAGAAGAGACATAGAGACATACAGGGAGAGAGAGAAATAGAGAGACAGACAGGGAGAGAGACACAGAGAAAAACAGAGCGAGACAGACACGGAGAGAGGCACAAACAGAGACAGAGAGCAGGGAGAGACAGAGACAGATGAAGACAGAGAGAGATGGAGAGGGAGAAGAGAGAAGGAGGGGGCGGGGAACTATACAAACATGATACATATAGAATAAATTGAGTATTCTTAAAGCGAAGGCACTAAGATTAAGAAGCACTAAGATTTTTGTAGAAAGTACAAAAAGTTTTTGAGTGGCTGCCCATCAGTTGGAGAATGCCTGAATAAGTTATGGTATATGAATGCTATGAAATATTATTGTTCTATAAGGAACAATCAGCAAGATAATTTCAGAGAGGCCTGGAGAGACTAACATAAACTGATGCCGAGTGAAGTGAGTAGAACCAAGAGAACATTGTACGTAGCAGCAAGAAGATTATGTGATGATGAACTGTGATGGAAGAGGCTCTTTTCAACAATAAGGTGATTCAGGCCAATTCCAATAGATTTGTGATGCAGAGAGCCATCTACACCCAGAGAAAGGATTGTGGGAACTGAGTGTGGATCACAACCTAGTATTTTCATTTTTTTTTTTTGTTGTTTGAGTTTTGTTTTCTCATTTTTTTAAACTTTTTGATTTTGTTTTTCTTGGGCAGCCTGATAATTGTGGAAATGTATATAGAAGAATCTCACATGTTTAACCTATATTGGATTCCTTGCTATTTAAGAGAGGGGCTGGGAGGGGAAGGAGAGAAGAAAAATTTGGAACACAAAGTTTTACAAGGTGAATGCTGAAAATTATGCAAAAGCTTTGAAAATAAAACATTGTAAAAAAGAAAGAAAGGAAAGAAAGTAGAGTTTTATCTGGCTTTCTTCAAAAGCCAGAAAAATCTAGAAAACAAAGATGAGGAGGAAGAGCATTTCCAGCATGGGGAAAGCCAGTGATCTGGGAGATGGAGTGTCTTGTGGAAGAAGCCAACAGTGAGGTAGGGTGAATTGAAGAGGAGTATAGTGCGAGGAGCCTGGAAAGATAGGAGAGTGCCGTGTTATAAAGGGCTACCTAACAGAAGAATTTGTTTTTGGTCCTGTTGGGGAGTCCCTGGGATTTATTGAATAGGAGGGTGATAGGGCCACACTTCTGTTTTAGAAAGATCACTGATGGCTGAATGGAAGATGTTCTGGAATAAGGAGATACTCATGGCAGAGAGATCAATGAGTCAACTGCTGCAAGAGTTTAGGTATCTAAGTGATGAGGGTCTTTAGCAGGATGGTGGCAGCTTGAGAGAGGGAAGGAGACATACTGAAGAGGCAACGTAGGTAGAATCATAGGGCTTGCAACTGATTGGATACGGGATGTGAAAGAGTGAAGAGTCAAGAATGACATCTAGAACTCTGAGCCTGGGAACTGGATGGTGTGTCTGTTGGCCATAGTAAATCACTTGATAGTTTATTTTTTAAAATGAAGTTTTTAGACATGAGCATTATTATTTGAACAATGGTAATGGTAGTAATGAAAAGTTGAATGTTCAGCCTATAGGAAGAAACAGTTCATTGCTATACATTCCCTGAACTACAGATGGGCAAGAAGGCAGGATCTCAAACTAGACAAGCTTCAGTGACCACCTGCCCCCCCCCCCCGCCAAGTTCATCCTCGAAGTACAGAACTTTTCCATTGGCATCTGAATTATTTTTAAAAATAATTGTATTGATATGTTTTTACATATTTTCCAAAATATCTCTTCTCTTCTGAGCATCCCAGAGAATCATCCCTTATTAGAGAACCAAAAAAAGAGATTGTTCCACAAAACACCAAAGTTTTACACTCTTTTGTTTTTGTTTTTTTGAAATGTTAATTGTGTTGCACTGGGGTTTTTTTGTTTTGTTTTTGTTCTTGTTTTTGTTTTGTAAGAGAAAACTGACTCTAGAAGGGGGCAGATGAGAAGACAGCAATGTTGTACAAATGTAGCTGATGTAAAAATAAGATTTTGTTTAAAATTATTTTTCAGACATACTAAAAAAAAAAATCTGACAGTATTATGTAATGTTCCAGGGTCCAAGGAGGCACTTTCTCATTTCTTTTGAGCCCCAACTTAGCCATTATAATTTCCTAGCATTAAGTAATTAATTTTATTTCTATTTTCATTATTAGAATTATGTGTATTCTTTTAATGGTTCTGCTTATTTTACATTGCATTATCCTGGATAAGTCTTATCATGTTTCTTTGTATTCATCATTGAGAATCTGAATTCTTAACAATGCTACAAATCCTTTTCTTTTTTTAAGACAAATGAGAAAGACTTGAATTATGAAGTGGATTATTTGGATATAGAAATTTTAAAAATATATAGGCAAAAATAGTGTCTGGTGCCACTATTGCCACAGGTCTAATGTAAAGTAGAAGTTTCCATTGTCAAAAACACAGCTTATTGTGTGGTCTAGAACTGAATGTAATGCTTGAGATTTGGTCTAATCACAGCAGGATCCAGTAGGGCTATTATTTTCTTTATACTGGCTGCCAAGCTCACCTACTCCATCCCTAGTGGGGCTTATGGAATTGTTAGGAATTTAACTTTCTTAGCTTTGTGTCATAAACAAATTTGATAAGCATGTCATTTGAGAAGTAGTTTCTTGTAATGAAAACTGTATTAGATTTAGGAGCAATAGAAACCTGAGCTCAAATTCTGTGGGCAAGTCACTTAACCTTATTGTTTCATTTTCCTTATTTGTAAAATGGTGATAACACAGCTGCTTTACAGCACTATATAAATTTGGGTTTGTGATGGTGTTGCTAAATCACTGATAAAAATGGTGAAACATCAGGGGACAAAGGTGAATTCTTGAAACTCCCCCACTAGAGTCTGCCATCACCCTCCAATGACTGCCCCTTGGATCTGTTCATTCAGGTAATTGAGAATCCATTTCACCATCATCTAAGCTATTTTTCCATCTTGTTCATAAAGACTTTGTGTCAAATTCTTTATAGGATCAGTGGTTTTTCAGTCTCTCATTGACCAGTGTGTCTGAAAAGAAAACTAATCTGGAATGATCTGTTTTTGATGAAGCTATGTTGGCTCTTAGTGATCATTGCCCCACATTTTAAATGTGCCCTACTGTCACTTTAATAACTCATGAGAATTTTGTTAGGCTCATTGCCCTGTAGTTTAAAGAGGTTATATTCTTAAATTTTTAGAAAATCAGGATGTTTACACTCTCCAAGCCTGGAACATATTTTCAGTAGTTTTTTTCTTCAGAGATCTCTGGCAACATTCAGTTGTTGAATCCACCGGTTATTTCAGTAGCCAGGGATAGAGTTCATCCAGGTTGGTGACTTGAATTCCCCAAGAACAGTTAAGTGCCCTCCTTCTCTTTTCCCATTTATATATTAGATTTTGACTTTCTTGCTAACCATAGCTGGTCTATCTTTCACATTCTAACCCTACATAGATTATTCTTTTTCATGGAAAAATAAGAAGCAAAGTAAAAGTTGCATAATTCTATTTTATCTTCATTCCAAACAGCCATTTTATCATTTCTTCTCTTGCCCCACTGAGCCAAACAATCTTTTTGATCATTTTTAGAATTCAGGCCAGCTTCATCTCACTCCTATTCCTCAGAGCTTTGGTATTCCTGACATTTTATTGACAAGACTATATGATAATCTTTTTTTCTATTGTTTTCCCTGTTTCTTTTAAAAATCTAAACTTAGAGTCAAGAAAACGTGAATTCCATTATTGCCTTAGATGTTTAGTAGCTCTCTGACTCTGGGGAAAGCACTAAATCTCTCTCTTGGCTTCAGTTTACTCATCTGTAAAATGGGAATTTTCATAATAACTATGTCCAAGGATTGTTTTGAGGATCAAATAAGACTACATATATAAAATGCTTTATAACATTAAAGCACCACACAAATCTTTGTTATTAATAATTTCCCCCTTTTCTTCATCAGAATTGAGTTTTATTCTTGAATAAATAAGTGAATTCTTCTAGTCTGTTTTGGGCAATTAGGTGGTAGAGTGGAGAGAGTAGCAAGCATGAAATTAGGAAGACCGACCTGAGTTCAAATCCAGCCTTGGACACTTAATGTCTGTATGATCCTGGGCAAATCACTTAACCCTTTTTGCCTCAGTTTGCTCATTTGTAAAATGGGAAAAAATTGGCAACATCTCTGCCAAGAAAACCGCAAAAAAGGTCATGAAGAATTGAGCACAACTGAAAACAACTCTCTTTTGGTTCAGTTTTCCCTGTATAATGTTTGGTCATGGTTTCCCATCTCTAGTCTCAGAACTTTTTGAAATCTAATCTCCTAAAATCTGGGCAACATGACAGACTGTTTCTTTCTTTTGTTTTCCTCTATTTATACCTCACTGTTTATGGCAGCGTCTCTTCTCAGGGGAATCTCCACATCTGTCCTTGTCGAATATTCCTTCATATGTCTAATGCTTCAGCTCTAAAAGTGAAGTCTTGGAGCCTTTCTAAATACAGTGTGACCAGGACCTGCGGAAGCTTGTTAACCCAAATAATCTCTAATTGGGAGAAATGTGGGTGTGTTAATTTCTCTAAGGACATTTCTTTTCTGTAACTTCCCTGTCTCCAGGATGGGCATCAGTTGTCTTTGGGTTTTGGCGGTGTTCCAGTAGCAGGTGCCTTTTAAATATGCAGTCTAATTGTGGCATTTGCTGCAGCCAGTATTAATTTCACAGGGAGGAGATGGATGTAAATAATTTGAATGGCTGGCATGATTTCTATTTCTGAATAGCCATGGGCACATGTTTTATTCAGAAGGTTTTCTTTCTTCAAAAGCAGAAGTAGGACCTTTATGCATAAGGAAATTTGGTTTAAAATGGTAAAATTTTTTGGAATTATTACCACTTGTGAAATGGTCTCAGATATAACCATAGGGATGGAAATTTTCTATTCACAGTTAACAGTTCACCCATTCAGAATCTTGATAATCTGGCAATCTATCAAGATAGTCAAGTGCTTGGATAGTAATTTTAGCAGCTAACACAGATGACACAAAATCCATGTACTAAAACTCATGGAGAGCCCCTCATGTTTTATATATTCTTTTGTGTATCAAAAGACAGTATTGAGAAATTAGAATTGATAGCTTGATCTCAACAATCATAGGAAGGCACAAAATACAGCAGCCTAGAGCCATTTACTATAGGAGCAATAAGCCCCATTTATTTCCCTTAAAGCACAGTACAATAATTAATGTTCCTAATGATGGCACTGAGTTCTCAAGAAGAGGAGGTTAAATTATGCATTGTTAAATTGCACTGTGGGAAAGTGCATTATTATCATTGCAAATGCAACATGCACAAGAAATACTAATATTTGAAACATTATTTCAAATTATTCTCCAAAATTATTTCAAAGACAAAATCTTAAAATTAAAACTATTAACATTTTCATAATGTGTAAATATTAGATATTTAGTAGTCTGTGTACCCTTTCTCCAAAAATACTGTCTTTGCCTGCTCCTCTGTGCTAGTTGAAACAGAGGAGGGTGTGTGTGTGTGTGTGTGTGTGTGTGTGTGTGTGTGTGTGTGTGTAGGGGAGGAGTGTTCTCTTCAACTTCTTGCCATTCTTCCTAGTTTTCAACAGTTCAGTAATTCCAGCTGTTTCTTAGGCAAAGATAAATTTTTGAGATTATTTAATTTCAGTGCCATTTTTCCTGTCTAAGTTAAAAGCTCTGGAATTTTCATCCTTTCTCTGGATGCGACCATGTTTTTTGCTATTTAAAAGAAACACAATAAGTATTTCATTAGGATCTATTTTCATAGGTCAAGCAAGACATTGTGATGTGAAGATATACAAGAAAATACAGAGGGGTACAGTGTGTCACAGTGAAAAGGTTTTTGTATTTGGAGTCAGAAGACTTGGGATCAAATCCTAGATTTGGAAAATGACCCCTAATGTCCCTTCCAACTCCAAATCTATGATCTATTCATCTTCAGTTTCATGGTGCCTACTCTTTTTTCAGTCTAACTGGGGAAGCAAAAAACCAGTCAAATCAACAAATACAGGCTATTGATTGGACACTGATAATTACAAAGATACAAAGACAGTCCCAGTCTTCTAGGAGCTGGTAATCGAATGTGGTAGACACAGACAAAGATAAGGTAAAAACAAGATGAGGGAGGATAAATTGGAGATAATCACAAAGGGAAGGCACTAGCATTTAGGGGGTCCAAAAAAGACTTCTTGTAGAAAATGGGATTTTGGCTGATGTTTGAAGTAAGCCATGGTATCCAGGAGGAGGAGATGAGTAAAGAGAGAATTCCAGGCATGGGAGCCAACAATAAATCCACAGAGGGGGAAGCTGAAATATCTTTTGTGAGGAATAGCAAGGAGGTCAGTGTCACTGATCATAAAGCATGTGGAGTGGAATAAGGTGTAAAAAAAGACTGGAAAGGTAGGAGGGGCGCAGGTTATGCCAGCCTTTAAATAGCACAAGAATACTAATGAGTAAGGAAGCAGTTAGATGAGGAGCCATGTCAGTTCATGAGAAAAGTAGTTGTGCTGAACACTGGCAACAACTAAATCAGCAATTGTTAATCTGGGGCCCATGGAGGCTCAGAGGTCTATGAATAGGTTTCAAAGGGACTATGAACTTAGATGGGAAAAAAGTTACATCTTTATTTCAGTGTAGATTACAATTCTGTGCGCTTTATTTATTTATTTTACACTTTAAAACATTATTTTAAGAAGAGATTTTAAACCAAAGGCTAAAAGGAAATGTTAAGAATTCCTAAACTAAATGTTGGCTTTATTCCTTTCTGGGTCACAAAGGATCATCACAAGAGGCTGATGAAGGGTCCCAAAACATAAAAGATTTCTTAAAAATGTCTCCATCCCCCAGGTACACACACATCCAATTCTTTGGAATCTTGAGAATCTGAGCTCTTCTATTGGGAGCTCCTCCCCAATGATATCCAAGTGAAGCACTTCATCATGGTGTCAAGAGACATGGGTTCAAATCCTATCTTTCCCATTATTTGTATGATCTTGGAGAAATCATTTAAACACTTTAGGCTAATTTTCCTCTCTTGTAAAATGATGGTTCTGAAGATAGCTATGAAGAAATGATGTGCCTGCCAAAAAAATGGATTTATCTCATAACGCAATGTTAAGTTTAATTTGTATTATTATGCAATCTCTATCAATTTCTTAAGAGTAAAATTCAACAAAGCAATAAACCAAACTCTGGTTAAACCCTGTGGATTTCCAAAGTATAAAAGCTTCTGGATGAAAATTTGGCTAGGGCAATTGGGGTTAAAAGACTTGCCTAGGGTCACACAGCTAGGAAGTGTTAAGTGCCTTAGGACACATTTGAACTCAGATCCTCCTGACTTCAGGGCTGGTGCTCTATCCACATCTTCTGAGGTTTTGAGCCTTTAGGTGTCTTTACTCTTAAAACTGATGACAACTCAGAATAAATACCAGGCCACTGAAGGATCTTACTGCATTACACATTCTCCTTCTCTTCCTCCCTCTCCACTCTTCCCTCCCCACCCCCACCCCCCAACTCTGTCTCTGGGGATTTTACAAATTCATTTTTAATTGAAATTAAACTTGTAGAAAAAAATCCTCACAGATTTGTGCTCAGACAGAATTTATAACTAGGAATTTTTGTGGAAAATTGTGGAAGAGTGTCTAGGAAGGCTTCTTTTTAAAGAGGTATTTGATCTGTCATATAAATGAAGGTATTTAGGCATTTGAAAGGATAGTATTTAAACAATGGCATGTGTGGAGATTCTTTTGTGGCCCAAGCAAGGGTGTGTCACGTAAATCAACTAGAATTTATTAAGCATCTGCGTTGTTAATCTATGGAGAGTTGAATTAGCGCCTTCCCCATCTGCATCCCTAGTTTACTAGTACATGATGGTTAATAAAGCTGATTGAAGTCAAAAATAGATAATGCCTTTGTGAATGAATAATCCCTGGATTTTCAGTTTTGCTTCATTCAATGTAGTGATTCTATGACTACATCAAAAGATTTTTTTTAGTTGAAGCAATGATTATTCTCCTAACACTTCTGTTGATGAAGCATCTATTATGTTTTATTTTCATTATGTTTTTGGCAAATGCTCAGCTAGGTGCTAGAGATACAAAGATAAAGGACATTTAGTTTATGACCTCAAGAAATTTATCTTGAATGGAAACTCAACCAGATCATTACATATAACCTCCTTATTCTTTGTTATGTTGAAAGAATTATTTTAGTGACTTTCATTAAAGGTAGAAAATTTAAAAATAAGATAAAATATTGTAAAAGCAAAATGTTGATACTTTTATCATTATATTTCAAAAGTTTCTCTTTCCACTAAGATCTCATACTGGTGAGAATGGTAGGGAACATGAGACAATGGATCCACAGCCATTCATTAATCACCTACTGTGTGCTGTGCTAGGGATACCGAGACAGAAACAAAAGACTTACTGCTTTCAAGATTACATTTGTTCCAGAGACTCAAGGGAGAGACGGGGAAAAGTGGGAACTTGTTTAGCTGTGGTTGCTGGCAAGAGGTGAGAAGCAGATAGCACTATACTCACTGGGAGGTGTACATTTTGCTGCCTTTGGACAAAGCCTCTTATTTCTGGCAGCATAATAAAGTAGAAAGAGCAATAGACTTGGAAAGCTTGGTTTCAGTTGCTTAAACCACCAATTCTTTCATTCCTTGCCTATACAGTGCAGAAAGGATGTGCCTACCTCCGGAGAGGAAAACAGGTTTGTGGGCTGCTGTAATTCCTGGTCCCAGCTCTAGAGTGGGGGAGGGAAGACTGCCCAGTGTCATTTGTGCCCATAATGGAAGGAAACGAGTGTTGGGAACCTATTGAGAAGCCCTTACTGTAAGTCCTGTCTCCTTTTAGCTTCAGTTCTGTTTCCATGGTAACTGCTGGCCTGGGAGCCTTTCAATGAATAGTTTTACAGGAGCTGAAAATCATTGCTATTCTGTGTCCTCCTCTGGTAGACTGGAGTAGCCAGCCCCTCTCCCTGGGCTGCTGGAGTGGACGAGGAACAAAGCCAGAAATTTATGCTAATTTCATTGTGAAGAGAGAGGAAAAAAAGGGAACTTGGGCTCAGGCATGGTATTTACAGAGCTCTTTGTTTTCCCAGGTTTGACTGAACTCTAGTTCCAGGTGTAGGCATTTAGGGACATTTTATGGGAGGGACTTCCCTATCAAGGAGAAGCTATCTGTCTGTCTGTCTTTCTGTCTCTCAAAAGAACACAACAGTATTGGGAGGAAATCCCCAAGCATAACAGGAGAACAGGAGAGAGAGAAAGGATTCAAGCATCCTTTCTCACAAGAGGCTAGCTCTCTTGAAATTTAGCTTTGGTGGTTATTGTGTAAGATTTAGGATTTCTTTTTTAGTCACTCACTGAAGCAGGTATCAGGTATCTCCTCCCCCCCCCCCCCCCCCCGCAATCCCCTCCCCCATCACTACATTACTTATTGAAACAAACAAAAAGCAATAACTGAGGCAGAATCACAGAATCTTGCAGTTGGGAAGGATTTAGAGGTCACCTAGTCTGATCCTACCTGAACATGACAGGGGCTTTGGAACAAAGTGCAGTTCTGTCTGATACCAGGTTTTTGTTTATTTTTTCCCCCAATTTTTCTTGGTAGGAAAATGAAAGAGTGGTGGGTGGGCTAGAGGCATTACCATTTTTTAAAAAGTCATTTCAGCATTTTAAAAAATGCACAGAAGAGAACTAAAAAAAATCATTAGGAAACAGAAAAGCAGTGGAGATATTAAATGAAGAGTAATTTGTTCATTGTTGCTTCATCCGCATATTTTTTGTTGTTGTTTTGCTTTGTACTGCATGGAAATGCTCATCTTATTTGGTGGTGTAGGTTTAGAATTTTTAAAAATGAAATGCAGTCTTCATTTCAGTAATTTGTAATTTATAATAAAAATATTGGAAAAAATGAAAAAAGTTTCACAAAAAAAAAAAAAAAAAAAAACGGTTTCTTCTTTTCCCCAAGGATGACCACAAACATTTATTAAGTGCCTCACAGTGCTAAGGGGTGAGGATACAAACAGTAAAGAAAAATCATCTTGGACCTTGAGGACCTAATAGTTTTAATGGGGGAAAATAGTACAAAAAAGGAAGCTAAAAAGGGAAAAGTACTGGAAGCTGGGAGAAGCAGGCAGGGAAGACTCCAAGTAGTGTAGCAGGTGGGGAGGCAAATGAACTGAATACTCCCTGAATAGATGTTTAGAGTCCATGGTCTCACCCTCCAGTTGGAGAGTTTCAGAGTAGGGAAGAAATAGTTACAGCCCACAAGGTTTTCAGGATAACCTGGTTGGTTATCCTAAGGATGAACTTCCTAGGGCAGATTGGAGAAGTCAGTATAAAAAATATTAATAAATTTTTTTGTCTTTTTCTTTGCTAAATTCTACTAATGAAGGCATTCAATTAGAGTAGGGCATGTTTTCAGGGGTAATCTCTTTCTGCATGTATGTGTGCTTTCAGATAATAGCCAGCTTCTCTATCCCAGTTTTTCATGTATGTTTGTATGTATGTATGTGTGTGTGTTTTGTGTGTATGTAATAGCAAGATAAAATAATTAGATATGAATCTAAAAAATTACTTGGAAAAGACCTATATTCCACATGACAGTTTTTTTATCCACTAGTCAGATTTTTTTTTAAATTTTTTGTTAAGGGGGTGAATCTTTTGATGGATCCAAGTTCTGACCTTTGTTATGTTTAAAGGAATTGGTAGATCCTTGGGTAGATGAGAACATTACTGATTGTGATTCTGTAAGAAATCCAGTGAAAAGATAATAGGATTGGAATGAACTCAAGAGACTCTCTTTTAATACAACCTGTATCTTCTAGTAGAAATGATTTTAGACTTTAATTGCAAATTAAAAAGCAACTTAATAGCTTTCCCTTCCGTGGTTTTATGGGCCCATTTCATAAACCACTTTCCTATAACATCCCAAATGGCAAATAAAAATTATATACCTTCCTCTTAATAGTTCTTCATTTAAATCTAAGAAGAAACTTTTAGTAAAAAATTCCTAAACTCATCCATGAATAAAAATCAGTCTATTCCAAATACTCCATCATAAACTGCTACAGAGGAAAATAGTAAGTTGAACCTAAAAAATACTATATAAAATTAGATTTTGAAAAAAGACTTTAAACAGAAAGAGCCACCACAGTAAATGTTGCATATTAAAAAAAAAAAAAAAAGCCTGACTCAAGAGAAATAGAAGACACTTTCCTTACCACCTTCTATTCCTTTGCTAAGATAGGAGGTCCTGAGGGTAGATTGATGCATAAATTTTCAGACTTTTTCATTGTATTTATTTAATTTTGCTGCGTTTTTCTCTTTACTCTTTTATATATAAGTATATGGGAAGCCTCTTTGGGAAAGACTAAAGATATTGGGAGAATTAAACTTTAATCTTAGAAAATTCAGTCTACTAATATATGTTTAAGGGGTATCTATTATGTGCCTTTATTGTTGTTCAGTTGTATCCGACTTTTTGCGACTTAGTTTGGAGTTTTCTTCACAAAGATACTTGAGTGGTTTACCATTTTCTTCTCTAGATCATTTTATAGATGAGGAAACTGGGGTAAATTGGGTAAAGGGACTTGCCAGGGTCACACAGCTAATCTAATTAAGTATTTAGGGTTGAATTTGAACTCAGGTCTTCCTTATTCCATGCACTCTATCCACTTTGCAATTTACCTAGCTGCCCTAGGCAATTTTCCAAGCAATCTTTGACACTCCACAGCCAAAAAGAAGCTGGTTAAGTGATCTCTACTTCTCTAGTGACCTTTCACAGTGATCTCATGACTCAAAACTGATCTCTCAAAAGTTTTATCAATGGTCTCTTCATTACTAAATTTAATATCTTTTCTCAATTCTTATTCTTTATGACCTCCACTCCCATTTTCCTGAATACTCATGGAATTTTCAGATACTACTCTGTCTTATTTCTCCTCCTACTCATCCAACTATTCCTGCTCCCTCTCCTTAGCTGAATCATCAGTCTTATCTTGAAACACTTTTTGTGGTTTAACCTCAAGACTATATCCTAGGTTTCCTTTTATTTCCTCTTTATTCCCTTTCTCTTAATGACCTCATTAGTTCCCATGGACTCACTTATCTCTCTGCAAAGGAATTCCACATGTATATCTACTCCCCCTAATCTACTGTCTATTTTATTTTTAATCAAACTAAATGACCTATAAGTATATGAAACTGAATATGTTCATAATAGGATTTATTCTTATCCCTCTTCTATTATTATTTACATCACCACCATCCTCCCTTGCAATCACCTTTGTTTTTTCATTATTATCTGACATATCTAATAAATTACTAAATCTTGTTTTTTCAGTTTCCATAATATCTGTCCTTTCTTCCCCTTCATTCAGACCATAGATCAGAACTTCATCAATTCTCACCTAATTCCAATAATCCTCTAATTAAACTCTGCCAAGAATCTTCTTTATTCCAATTTATCTTGTACAGTTTCCCAAAGTGATTTTCCTAAAGAACATATCTAACCATGTCACACTCTTATTCTATAAATTCCAGTGATTTCCTGTTACATCTAAGAATAATTATATACTCTGGTTAGCATTTCATGTTCTTTTTTTTTTTTTTTTTAAGTTGTGATGAGCCTTGGTAGACTCCCAGGTACACTTTTTTTTTTTTATAAAGCTTTTTATTTACAAAACATATGAGTGATTTTTCTACATTGACCTTTGCAAAAACTTTTTTTTTCCCAAGCTTTTCCCCTCCTTCCCCCCATCCCCCACCCCCAGATGACAGGTAATCCAATACATGCTAAATAGGATAAATTATATGACAAATACAATACATGTATACATATCTATACAGTTATCTTACTGCACAAGAAACATCAGATCTAGAAAGAGAAGAAGAAAAAACAACCTAAGAAGGAAAACAAAATGCATGGAAATATTCACAGAAAGCATTAAAATGCTGTGTTGTGGCTCACATTCAGTTCCCACAGGCCTCTCTCTGGATGTATATGACTACCTTCATCACTGAACAACTGGTTTGAATCACATCATTGTTGAAGAGAACCATGTCCATCAAAATTGATCATCGTATAGTCTTGTTGCTGTGTATAATGTTCTCCTGGTTCTGCTGATTTCACTCAGCATCAGTTCATGCAAGTCTCTCCAGGCCTCTCTGAAATCCTCCTGTTGGTCGTTTCTTACAGAACAATAATATTCCATAACATTCATATACCATAATTTATTCAGCCATTCTCCAATTGATGGGCATCCTTTCAATTTCCAGTTTCTTGCCACTACAAAAAGGGCTGCCACAAACATTTTTGCACATGTGGGTCCCTTTCCCTCCTTTAAAATCTCTTTGGGATATAGGCCCAGTAGAAACACTGCTGGGTCAAATGGTATGCACAGTTTGATAACTTTTTGAGCATAGTTCCAAATTGCTCTCCAGAATGGTTGGATCCGTTCACAGTTCCACCAACAATGTATCAGTGTCCCAATTTTCCCACATCCCCTCCAACAGTTATTATCATTTCCTGTCATTTTAGCCAATCTGACAGGTGTGTAGTGGTATCTCAGAGTTGTCTTAATTTGTATTTCTCTGATCAATAGTGACTTGGAGCATCTTTTCATGTGACCAGAAATAGTTTCAATTTCTTCATCTGAAAATTGTCTGTTCATATCTTTTGACCATTTATCAATTGGAGAATGGCTTGAATTCTTATATATTTGAGTCAATTCTCTATATATTTTAGAAATGAGGCCTTTATCAGAACCTTTGGATGTAAAAATATTTTCCCAGTTTATTGCTACCCTTCTAATCTTGTCTGCATTCATTTTGTTTGTATAAAAACTTTTTAACTTGATATAGTCAAACTTATCTATTTTGTGATTAATGATGACCTCTAGTTCTTCTTTGGCCACAAATTCCTTCCCCCTCCACAGGTCTGAGAGGTAAACCATCCTACATTGTTCTAATTTGTTTATAATATCATTCTTTATGCCTAGATCATGAATCCATTTTGACCTTATCTTGGTATATGGTGTTAGGTGTGGGTCAGTGCCTAATTTCTTCCATACTAGTTTCCAGTTATCCCAGCAGTTTTTGTTAAATAGTGAGCATTTCATGTTCTTTACAACCATACCACATCCTACTTTTTCAACCTTCTTACATATCACTCCCTTACACAAACCACATCATCCAGTCCTTCTGGACAACTTGTTTTTGCTCACTTGTGATGCTCTATCTCGTTTCAGTGTCTGCCTCCTAATAATAGTGTCTCTTCCTCACCTTTACATCTTGTAATACTTGCTGTCTTTCAAAAGTACAAGTGATATCTTCTTCCTAAAATCTTTCCAGATGCTATTCCTCCCCACAAGTTCTTTTGTATATCTATATATACTCTCTGACTGCATTAGAATGTGAGAGCCTTGAAGTCAGAAACTGATTTCTTTGTACCTCTACAATATGGCAAAGTTCCTGGTCTACAGTAGGTTTAATGTTTGCTTAAACCTTATAATGCACTAGCAAAAAAACAAAAACAAAAAAGCTGACTTCACAAAGATAATAGATGTGCTCAAATATTCCTTATGGAAATATAATTTAGCAATGAACCTGTTCCTTCTCCCCTATATGCCTAACTCCTAAACCCAAATTTTGAAAAAAATGAAAATTGTAAATCCAGCTTCATGGTTACTTAAAACAATCATCCACACTCCAAAATAGTTTGACCTCAAGCAGTCTTTCATTCTGAGCTACTTTTTCAGGTCTTTCAGAACTATAAGGAAAAGTTATTAAGGATTTTGGATTGAATTTATTTTTTAAAAAATTATTTGTTAAATATTTCACAATTACATGTAAATAATTATTGTAACATCATTTTTTGAAGTTTTTGAAGTTCAAAATTCTCTCCCTCTTGCCCTACTCCCCCCTCCTTGAGAAGACAAAAGCAATTTGACTTTAATTATACAAATGAAATCATGCAAAATATTTTCATAATAGGCACGTTTCAAAAGAAAACATAAAATATAATAATGAAGAAAGTTAAAAAAAAAAGTAATCCGCATTCAGAGTTCATCAGTTCTCTTTTTGGAGGTGGAGAGCAATTTTTTGTTGTTAACTTTTTACATTTTTTTTCCAGTTACATATAAAAACAATTTTAACATTCTTATATTTTGAATTCCCACTGGTCACCCTTTTTCCTCTTGTCTATTTATTAAGAAGGCAAGAAATTTGATATAGATTATACATATTAAGTCATGAAAGAAAATACAAAAAACTTAAAGAAAAATAAAGTTTGATCTGCCTTCAGATTTCTCATCAGTTTTTTCGTTAGAGGTAAATAGTTTGTTTAATTATAAGTTCTTTGGAAGTGTTCTTGGTTCATTGAATTGCTGATTTTGTTTCTGTGAAGTGTTCTCCTAGTTCTGCTTATTTCACTTTGTCTCAGTTCACAGAAATCTTTTCAGATTTTCCAGAATGCATCCTGTTTGTCAGCATTCCATCACAATCATATACTACAGCTTGGTCAGCCATTCCTGTAGTGATGGGCATCTCCTCTATTTCTAATTCTTTGCCACCACAAACATTGCTGCTATAAATATTTTTGTGTATGTAAGTCTCTTTTCCTTTGTGTTTTTTAATCTTTTGGGGATACAGACCATAGTGGTATGCAAAATTTATAACTTTTGGGGCAATTTCAAATTACTCTCCAGAATGGTTGTATCAGGTCGCAATTCTACCAATAGTGCATTAATGTCCCAATTTTTCCACATTCCATCCAACATTTGTCATTTTTCTTTTCTCTCATATTAACCAATCTGATAAGTAAGAGCTAATGTCTCATAGTTGTCATAATTTGCATTGCTCTAATCAATAGTGACTTGGAATTTTTTTTCATATGATTTTCTTTGTTTAAAATTTTTATTTAAAAATTGCCTGTCCATTAATTATTTATCAATTGGGAAATGACTGATATTCTTATATATTTATTTGATTCAGTTGCCTCTATATATATGAGAAATGAGGCCTTTACTAGAGAAACTTGTTACACAAATATTTTTCCCCAATTTTCTGCTTTCCCTCTAATTTTGGCTGCATTGGCTTTACTTGTGCAAACCCTTTTTTAACTTAACATAATCAAAATTATCCATTTCATAATCTATAATTTTATCTCTTATTTGGTCATAAATTCTTCCCTTATCCATAGATCTTACATTATATGCTTTCATAATCTTATATCATTCTTTATGACCATATATTTATTTTGATCTTATCTTGGTAAATAGTATGACATGTTAGTCTATACCTACTTTCTGCCAAATTGCTTTTTTAAAATTTCCCCAAGCAATTTTTAATTAATAGTAAGTTCTTGAGCCTAAGACTTGGATCTTTGGATTTACCAAGCACTATATTGTTATGGTCATTTACTACAGTGTCTTATGTACTTATTCCATTCTACCCATCCCCACTTTATTTCTTAGCCAGATTGTTTTGATGATTACTGCTTTCTAATGCAGTTTGAGATCTGATACTGCTGAGCCACCTTTCACTTTTTTATCTTTGATTCCCTTGATATTCATGACTTTTTGTTCTTCTAGATGAATTCATTATCATGTTTTCTGATTCTACAAAATGATTATTTTTGTAATTTGATTAGTTTGGAACTGAATATGTGAGCTAGTTTAGATAAAATTGTCATTTTTATTATATTGATTCAGTCTACCTTTAAGCAGTTGAAATTTCTCTAGTTATTTAGATCTGAGGCAGGATAGCATTTTTCATCAAGAGTCTTTTGGAATTGTCTTAGATCATTGGTTTGATCAGATTAGCCAAGTCATTCATAGCTATGTCTTTTCACAATTGATTATTCTGTAGCATTAGCTTTTTAGTAAAAGAGCATGTGGAGCTAGAATTGGATATGTGATGGTGGATATGGGTTCTTATGAGTTTTTCCCTAGGTTTCTTTTCCAAATATTTATCTTTGTAAGCACAGACATGTACAACCCAACCAATTTTACCATAAAAATACCTGGGGAAATTAATGTGTTGATGTCTTAATTACTTATTTAGAAATAACGATTCATGTATTTCTTAAGGGACTTGGAAAGAAAGAGAAGTGAGTGTCATAGCAATTTTTAAATGGCATTTAATCACATTCTGGCATTTCTTATAATGATGATGATGATAAATTTACTAGCATTTATATAGTACTTTGAGGTTTGAAAAATATTTTACAAAAATTTTAGTTGATTCACACAACAATGGGTGATAGGTGCTTTTGTGTTCCTCCATTTACAGATGAGGAAACCGAGACAAATACAACTTAATGTGTCTATTGAAAAAATCTTTAAATGGTACTTCTATTGAAGGGTTTAGATATGTTCTGCAAAAAATAAGATTGTTGCATATGACTTGATTGTATCCTTCTGTTTGTTTTAGCCAGAGTGTAGATTTTCCTCTGTTATTCTATTTTGGTTTTGAGCCTCATAGCATTTTTTGTGTATGTGAAAAATTGCTGGGGTTTTTGAAAAGTTTCTTTTACTTGAATTTTAAATTAAATCTTTTTTACCTGAATTTTAAATTAAATCTTTGAAAGGGATGGAAACTGATAGCACAAATTTTCTTCTAAAAAATTCAATGACAATAAAAAACAAAAAATAGCTTTTCTTAGGGACACTTGTGAGAAGGTTATTATAACTTCTTTTTTCTGCTGAAGCAAATTTCACTACATAAGGAAACTTTCCTTATCTTAGGTTTTGAATCCTTTTGTTCATTTCTTGGTTTAAAAAGAACCCTAAATAGTAGATTGATTCCATTGTTAAAAAGTCACAAAATGGTATTGCTTATATATTCAAAACAGAAAAAGGACTAAACTTTATTGTCTAGCATGCCATTTAGTAAATTTTATCTCCTTGCCATAAGAAGACTGTCTTCACAAAGAAATTCCCACTTTCCCTTCTTAATTTGTTTAAGGTTTTTCCTCTGGTACTATTAACAATACTTAATGAGATACTAACAGTGCTTTCAATTTTAATCAGTGGAAAGGGCAATTAAAAATTGGAATGCTCTGAGGGGCTTGGTCTTACAAATTCTATGTATGCTTTCTGATGGACTATTTTAAGAGTTTCACTGAGTTACTGCAAGAATTAGAAGTTTTTTAAAAAAAGACAAAGGTTGTTTTAAATGAGAAGTGTCTATGAGTTCTGATAATAGTTGAAGCAATGACTTCATAATCACTCTGAGAGATTTCAGAAAGACTTCAGTTCAAATGTGGCCTCTGAAGTTTTCTCTCTTGGAGACCCAAAGAGAAGCTTTTAATTTCTTGAAACTATCTCCTTATTTTTTAAAATGAGAATAGTGATAAGACTTTTAGTTTCTAGTTCCCTGACTTCTATGAGGCTCATATGAAAATATGTAGAAGCATAATATGGAAATATAAATTATTTGGAATTTGGACAAATGTAAAAGATAATAGAAATCACTTTACAAACTTCAAAGCATTAGATAAAAGTCTATGTCCCAAGGTTCTTAAGAGGATAAAAAATGAAATATTTATAAAATGTTTTGAAAACCTTAAAGCTCTATATAAATGCTAGCTTTATTATTAGTAGTATCATTATTTTCTATTAGAAAACATATTCAGTAGTTTTAGGTTTTCCTCTTAGTTGTTAATTTTCTGAGATTTTTTCTTTTTCTCTGAAACATTCCAAACTTCTTGCATCAGGCATTAATTTGGGGGCAAAGTAGAAGCTAACACTGTGCAAGTGGATAGAGTGCCTGGCCTGGAGTCAGGAAGATTCATCTTCCTAAGTTTAAACCTGGCATCGGATAATTACTATATGATTCCATATAAGTCACTTAATCCTGTTTGCCTTGGTTTCCTTATCTGTAAAATGGGCTGATAAAGAAATGTCAACTGCTCCAGTATCTTTGCCAAGAAAGCCCTATGAAGAGTTGGACGTGGCTGAAAAATGACCAAACCATTTTTAAAAATGTTAATATATTTAAAAGTTGCTTCTTGTGAATCAGTTATTCAACTTAAACTTCACAAAGCAGAGAGATTGTTCCTCCTTCCCCTACTTTTTTCCCCCTCTTCTCCACACTAAAAGTTGCACATGATCAAGAATGAATACATTGAATTGAAAACTCTTAAAATGATAAATGCGTGCCACCATTAGGAATGAGAAAAGCAATCATTATCTCTCTAATAGATAGCTTGTAAATATCATTGAAATTGTAAATCACAAAGTGTACTTTCACTGTCCTGTATAATGTTTGGTGAAAATTTCCTTCAAATCAACAAACATTAGTTAACAAAGGATATTTTAAAACTTGTATAACAGTGGAACACTCAGCTATGTTTTCCATAGACTAAAGAGTGATCCATGGTACTAATTTTGACATGTAATGTCCACTATACTTCAAGTGGGTTTATCTGGTTAATGTCTGCATTATTCATTTAGCTATTGTTAATATTATCCTTGTATTGTTTAAATTCTTAGTCATTTTGATTAATGAAAAGCCAAGCCTTGATTTCAGATGTGTTGTGTATATACATATATATGTCTTGAATAAAAATTGATGTTTATAAACAGGAACACATTAGCAAATGAATGACGATCCTGTTTGTATTTCAGTTACATAGATTTTTATCTTAAGTTCCATCCTGAGTCTTGCTTCAGATCTGTCACTTAAAAAGTATTTAGGATCATGGGATTAGATTTAAAGCTGGATATTTGAGTTCAGCTGTTTCATTTTTACCGAAGAGAAAATGGAGGACCAGAGAATTGAAATGATTTGTCCAAGATTACCCAGGTAGGAGGTGATGACAGATCAAAGATTTGAACTCAAGTCCTTCTTCCTCTGACTCCAAATCCAACCCTCTTTCCAAGAAAATCCCATTGCTTCTCTGGGAGGTGCTGCCTTCTGTGAAATGTTAGAATGTTCAATTCCGTTTTTTTTTTTTCTCAATAACATTTTATATTAATAAATACATTGTTTTTGAACATTCATTTTTGTAAGACTTTGTGTACCCATTTTTTCTCCCTCTTTCCCTTATACCTCCACCCTCATCAAGAGCGCAGGCAATCTGATAGAGGTTAAATATGTGCAATCCTTTTACACATATCTTCATAGTTGTCATGTTTTGCAAGAAAATTAGACAAAAGGGGAAGAAAACACAAGAAACAACAAAAATAGTGAAAATACTATGCTTCAGTCCATATTTAGTTTCCATATTTCTCTTCATCCAAAATCTATTAGAATGTTCAATCCCATTTGTGAAACTGAGGTATAACAAAGTTCTGCCAGTTACTACAGATGGTTTTCCTGTTTTATAGATTGAGAATGAAGGTTCAGAAAAATATTTATTTGCTCATGGTCAATTGATAGTTAAGTTGGGAGCTGAAATTGCACCCATAACTTTCTGACTCTGAGTCAGGCACTATATCCACATGGGTCTTTTGGTCAATCTCTGAAAAAATAAGAATTAAGTATACATACATACATGTACATATATATATATATATATATATATATATACACACACATATATATATATAGGCACATATAATGTAGGTTGGCTACTGAAGGACCCTAATTAACTTTCTAATGCTTGTTCCTTATGTTCTTTATAAGGTTTATATTTTTTTACTCTATATTTGTATGTCTTGCATACATGCACATGCAAGTATTTTGCCAACATTTAATTATATATTTAGCAAACAACCAAAAAATTCCATGTGTGGAGGTTTTGGGAATTTCAGTTGTCAGGTCTGATCATTATTTGGTTTTAAGTGAGATATTTTTCCACAATTGAAATCTTGAGTTAATCAAAGTGCTGGAATGTCACACAAGTTGTGCATTACAGAATCATAGAGTACCCATTCAGCATTTTTTTTTTTGGCAGTTAAAATATTTTTTTTTCCTTTAATAAAAAAGCTTTTTATTTGCAAAACATGCATGGGTAATTTTTCATCATTGACCCTTGCAAAGCTTTCCCTCCTTCCCCCCCATCCTTCCTCCCTTTTTCCCTCCTTCCCCCCCATCCCCTCCCCTAGATGACAGGAAGTCTAATACATGCTAATTATGTTAAAATACTTGACAGATCAAATATGTGTATACATATTTATACAGTTATCTTGCTGTACAAGAAAAATTGGATCTATAAGAAAAGAAAATCTGAGAAGGAAAACATAATGCAAGCAAACATCAATAGAAAGCATGAAAATGCTATGTTGTGGTCCACCCTCAGATCCCATAAGCCTCTCCCTGGGTGTATATGGCTTTCTTCATCACTGAACAACATAACTAGTTTGAATCATCTTATTGTTGAAGAGAGTCACGTCCATAAAAATTGATCATCATATAGTCTTGTTGCCATGTATATTGATCTCCTTGTTCTGCTCATTTCACTTAGTATCAGTTTATGTAAGTCTCTCCAGGCCTCTCTGAAATCATCCTGCTGGTCTTTTCTTATAGAATAATAATATTCCATGACATTCATATACCATAGTTTATTCAGCCATTCTCCAATCGATGGGCATATATTCATTTTCCAGTTTCTAGCCACTGCAAAGAGGGCTGCCAGAAATATTCTTGCACATGTGGGCCCCTTTCTGACAATCCAGGCAAAAAAATTTTACTTAAAGCAGCAATAAAAGTATAAAGTGTCCCTTTTCTAGGAACTTGCTGATAATTTTTTCCATGATGTGAACCTTAGTCATTAGTGAATCCTTAGCTAGAACATAAAATTCACTGGCATATGCCACCTGGTGTTCCTTTTCTAGAGTATATTCAGGTTACAGGTTAAAGAAATATAGCAGTGCCCGTGACTAAAATATTCTATGTGCTTTCATTGTGTGGAAGAAATGACAATGGACTTGGAATTATAAACCAGTGGTGATAGAGAGGAAAAAACTGCTCCAATTTCATCCCTTGTTTACTCATTGTTTATATAATGAAACCTGTTCATACCATCTGCTGTTGTATAATGTTTTAAATGCCTGCTCAGCTGCAAATATATGTAATATTTGATGAGTTTCTACTCATAATGTTTTTATTTTCTCTAAGCTTTCAAAAAGCACTATAGGGGCTGGGTGCATTTTTCTGTTCTTTCCAGAAGTAATGTTTTCTCTCTGCTTGGAGATGGTGCTACCATTTTAGGCAGTGCCAGAAACTCCGTATGTTACCCTAGAGATGGGATGCAATTAGAGACCACTGCTCGCCAGACGGCAAATGATGGTGAATCCATCCTGTTTGCTTTTTTATATTTTCATTACCAGAGCTGATTTCCATGCTGCCATATCCAATGCTGCATGTATATTCATTGAATTGCTTAGCATTTTGGTGCCCAGTCAAAGCGGGGGTATTCCAGATCTCTGCTTCTACAATCAGCATTATTGGTAGTAATTATTTAATGTTGTGCTAGAACATTTAAAGCTAAGAGCTGTCCAGAGGAACAGAACATGCACCCAAGATGGCTGGAATTCCTCACCCCAAGCCCCTTTTACAGAGAGAGAAATGAAGATGCCACTAAATAGACTTCCTAACCAAAGAAATCTCCTTAAGAGAGGGTGCCAACCAGGAAAATATCTCTTTAGGTCAATATTTTGTTGCCTCTGAATGTTAACATTCAAAAGAGACCTTCAAAATGATTTGCAGATATTATTTGTGTGAGTTAGATTAGGCTAGTAGTTAGGCTCTTGTCAATCAAGTCCAACAAGTATTTATATAGCACCTATTGTATATCAGGAATTGTGCTAAATGTTTTATAAATATTACCTCACTCAATCTTGATAACAGCCCTTTGAGGCAGGTAGGTATGATTATGATTATTCTCATTTTACAGTTGGGAAACTGAAACGAGACAAAAGTGAAATGATTTGACTGGATTAAATATGGACTTTTCTGAGAGTTCTATTCGCTGCTCCATCTAGCTACCCAGGTGTATAAACTGTGTACAAACTAGATATATTTAGTATTAATTGAAATAATCTTAGAGGGGAGGCACTAGCCTAAAGGGGGATTAAGAAGGTTAAATTTTAAATTAGTTTTGAGGGAAACACAAGGTGGAAAGAGAACTTTCCAAACATGGAGGACAGGGAAAATGCAGTCAGGAAATAAGCAGATTGTGTGAGAAATAGCAATGAGTCTAGTGTCAGTAGATCATAGCACATGTGGGGAGCGGGCATGGGAGGAGAAGGTGGGTGAAGACTGGAAAGATAGAACTGTGTTATGGAAGGCTGAAAAAATGAAAGGATTTTCTGCAATACAGAGCCACTGGAGTTTATTGAGTAGGGAAGGTGAGGTGAAAATTGGTCAGATCTGTCCTTTTGGAAGGTTATGTTGATTCCTGAGTGAAGGATGGATTAGAGTGAAGAAAAATAGGGACAAAGAGACAGAGACAGAGAGTGACTGAGTATAGAAGGGGGAAAGGAGAGAGAGAGAGAGAGAGAGAGAGAGAGAGAGAGAGAGAGAGAGAG
>JAJPUD010007616.1:0-49579 GCA_023553655.1 Myrmecobius fasciatus | reverse complement strand
GAGAGAGAGAGAGAGAGAGAGAGAGAGAGAGAGAGAGAGAGAGAGAGGAGAGAGATGACAACCTGAAGGTCACTTAATGATCTAGGATTGAAATGATGAGAATTTGCACCAGGATGGAGACAGTGTCAAAATTAGTAATAGTACTAGTAGCAATAATAATAATAAATAATAATATAACCAGCACTGTGCTAAGCATTTAACACCCTTATCAGTGGTGAGAGGTGCTAGCTATTACTCTCCCCACTTTACAGATGAGGAAGCTGAGGCACCAGGATCACACAGCCTGTAAATGTCAGCCTGCTGCAGAGGACTCCAGCTGTGTGCACTATGGCGCCACCTAGCTGCCTTAAGCAGTGGGGTTTCAAGACTAGAATGACAAGTCTCTGATCTGCAAGAGCTTCCACTATGCACGCAGAGCATCTGCCTAGTAATATCAATAAATAAAAATAAAAGCACCAGGTAGGGTTTGCATAAGGAGAGTGGGTGCAGGTAGATGCATACCATTTAAAGAAATTTATCAATAGTCTAATATTTTATGTTTTGCTGAATTGTCATAATGGGACACGTTTGTTTTCTATCAGCCCACATCTTTTGTGGAGGTAGCTGGGTATTCCAGTGGATAGAGCACTAGGCTTGGAGGCAGGAAGATCTGAGTTCAAATCTTGCTTCAGATACTGTTGGTGTGAGCCTGGGCAAGGCACTTCACAGATGTCTGCCTCAGTTTCCTCATCTGTTTAGTGGGGATAATAACAACTACCTCTCAGGGTTGTTGTGATAATCAAATGAGAGGATGATTACCCAGGGCTCTGCCTAGTGCCTGGCTCATGGTAAGAGCGTGGCTTCAGCCATGCGCTATTGTTATTATGTTATTATGTATGTATAGCTATTGTTATTATGTATAAAATGGAGGGTGGGGTAGTGGGAATCTATAAAAAACAGTATCTACTTAGCAGGGTTGTTAGAAGGCCCAGATACAATAATATGCAAAGAGTTTTGTAGCCCTTTAAAGTCTTGTATAAAGGCAAGCTATTATTACCACAGTGTTTCCTGCTTTGAAGGGCTAGGAAGCAATCCATAAGACAACATGAATTAATGAAAAGAACATCAGGCTGAACATCTAAATATCTTGGCTGACTCCCCAGTTTTGATGCTTACTAGCTGTGTGACTGTAGGCAAATTATTTAACCTCTGAGTCTATTTCCTCATGGGTTACAGGGATAACTGTTGAACCACATCATTCAGAAGGTTGTTTTGGGGGAAGTGCCTTATAAACCATAAAGCAGCACCGAAACTCTTAATGGCACAGATTATTTGGGACAAACCTTAGCACAATTGAAGCTTCTCTCACTTAAGAGAGGTGTGCCACCTGCTGCCTTCTTGATGTAAGCCAAACTCAGAAGTGCAAACTGCTAGTGGTGGGGAAAATCGTTAAAAGATAGATTAGGCAGCTGATACCCAAGGCACAAAGCACTGAATAGAATTGTTGTAGAAATGTGAGCCACTTTTTTATTCTGATATAGTCCCCAGATTTGTAAAATGCTGTCAGCCAGGCATAATCAGGATCTTAATCACTTATTCTAAGGGGATACATATCAACTAATTTAGTATCATATGAAATATTTCCCTGCAATAAAATAAAAAACAATTAGAGATCTGGTTAGATAATTAAAAGAACAGAGTTTTCCATGCAGGGTATAAATGCATTACAAAGTGATGGGATTTTTATGTTTGCCATGAAAAATTGCTTAGTGAATCAAATCCTATTTGATCAAATCAAATCCTGTCTTTTTTGAACTATCCGAATTAAGAATTAAATGATCCATGTGGAAATGAAAAAGAAAAATTAAAGCACAGGGTAAAAAAAAGATATATTTCTTCAGCTTCCATGTGGAAAAATATTAAGATTCCATTTGAGACAGGAGTTGAACAGGAGGAAAAATTGGACTAAATTTAAGAAACTGAATGATGCTTTCTTTCAGTGGTTCCAAATTGTCCACTATCTTGAAAGCCCTTTCTTTGACATTAGTAATCTCCTGGTTTTACTATGCAGTTGTGATCATAGAACATTGTGATCTTGGAAGAATCAATAATACAAGTGATCCTGGGGGAATGGTGCAAATTCAGTGATGCTTGGTGTATGAGAAACCCTTAAAAGTCATCACTGAAGATAGTATCCCTCATCATCTATGAATCATACCACAGCTCAAGAAGGATAGGCTTTTATCAACTCTCAACTTTATTATTACAGTAGCCTCCAGTTAGGTCTTCCTGCCTCATTGCTCTCCCATGTCCAGTCTACCCTATATAACTATCAAACTTGATATCCATGATGTATAGGTCTGATTATGTCACTTTCCTGCTCAAGAGTTTTCACTGGCTACATGTTTGTTGCCTTTAGGATAAAATAAACACTTGTCTTGAGGATAACCTATACACCCTAACCTATACACCCTTTCCCTATCTGGATTCAACCTGATTACAAATGATACCCTCTCACATACATTTCATGCTTTAGTGAAACTGGCCTTCTTACTGTTCTTAATATAAGGCATTCAATTTATCACTTCCATAATTTTTCAGCATGTCTCCCCATCCTTAGAATGCTCTCCATCCCCACCTTCACTCCTGGGTCCCTTAACTTCCTTCAAAACCCAGATTAAGGACAATCTCTTTGAAGAGATTTTTCCCACATCCCATCAATTATTAAGGTTCCTCCCTCCAGCTTATATCACTCTGTGTACTTTGCATATATCTTTTATTTACTGACCTATGGAAATGTTAAATCCCTTCACTAACTAGGAGAACTGTTGAACTTTTGTAATTATAATCCTTGTATAGAGTTCAGGGTCTTGAGCATAACTTGTTTATGGAATGATTTGGGACTGAAAAAGAAAGTAAGTTGTAAAGAGCAATTTAGAGAACTATATGAGGTGCTAATGTTAAATTTTCTATGTAAAATACTGAGAGTTCTGTATTATTTCTAAATCTGAGTTATTTTTGTATCATTTCCCTCTTTATTTTTCATATTGTTTTCACTTTAAAGTATTTATGGTTTTGTTTGTGATGATGTTTTTTTAGGTTACTTGCCTACAAGACTTTTTTGGCGATGATGATGTTTTTATTGCTTGTGGACCCGAAAAATTCCGTTATGCTCAAGATGACTTTGTCTTGGATCACAGTGGTAAGGAGCTGAATCTGAAACCTCTTAACCTCTACTTTGTTTTACTGTAGTGCTACTAATTGAGGGTATTTCACAAATGAATTAGACAGGCCAATATAACTTAATGGGTCTTTATTAAGCTTTGTTTTAATTCACATAAGGGAATACCCAGGACTTGAAATCAAAGCCACAAATAAGAATATTAATAATTATTATTGTTAATATGTTATTATAATGATAATAAGCACTTATACAACAGTTTAAGATTTGCAAAGTACTTAACAAATTTTATTTCATTTTTATCTTTATGAAAGGACTGGAAGGGAAAGTTTACTGTTTTCTTCTTTTTAAAGATGAGGAATTTTAGCCAGACAAAGGTTGTGTCTTGCCCAGTCTCACATAGCTAGTTGCAAAGACATGGGTGACGGGGACAACAAGGGAAGTGTAGAACCAGAGAGTTCCCTGGAACCTTGAATGTGAATTTTTAAAACATGTCTAGAGGAAAAAGGGAGGATCAGAAATGGTTCTTTGGAGTTGTCAGCTTTGGACTTTACATGACCAACTTCACCAGATTTTCATTCTCCTAGTTGAGAAGCAGAATGACTGGAGTTCTATCACCTTCATACCGGGATAACTCAATGAGACAGTTTTATAGGGAAAAAGCAGGTTTTTACTCAGATAACTGATTTCTCACATGTGATGTCATAGGCAGTGAGATGCTAAAGGCTGGCTAAGAGAGAGCCAAAAGTACCAGACACAAATGGGAAACCCAAGAATGGGAGGCATAGGAATTTCGAAAAAAGCCAGGAAAAGGTGGGTTATCCAAAGATAGTGTGCCTTCAGTGAGTACTGGCTATTAAGAGAAGGAGCTCCTTCCCTTTCCCCCATCAAGAGATCTTTTTGGATTGTCACAGTATTATTTTTCATCACAATATTTTTAATGAGTCCATGATATCTGCAAAAATGATTTGGGAGATGCTTCTTTTAAGCTTATATCAAAATAAATGTAATTTTAAGTCCATCAGGTTGTTGAGAATTTCTATTTCTGGTACATTACCTTTGAATCACAATGCTTTGTGTTCCATTTTTGTTCATCATAACATTTCATTCCTCTTGTGTCTGTCATTGGAGGCATTGGAGAAGCTGTTTCTCAATAGCCATGTGAGTTTGCTAGATCATTTAATCTTATTTAACTTACAGGTAGGAAAACTGAGGCAAAGAGAGGACAAATGCCATAACTAGTAAATATTTTAATCGGGATTTGCACCCAAATTTTTTTATGACTCTAAATCTGGTACTTTTTCTCTTATACTACTTTGACTCTCAGCATTCTTGTTTCCTGTCTCCTTTCCCCTCCAAGGGATGATACTAGAATTAGATTTAGATTAAGCTATTGGAAGGATTCATCAACATTTCACTTGGACTAAAGAATTTATTTCCTGTTGAAGGGTAAAACCAGGTGAAACATTAGACAAAATCTTTCTGCCTCCTCCCATTTCACTTTTTCCATGCCTGGGATTAATTTAAAAAAAAATATGGAATAGGTCAGGAAAAAGTACATTACCTTCTAACTTAGCAGCACCAGCCCAACGGAAGATAAATTCAAGTATGATTTGTAGTTCTAACGTTGTTAGTCTTGTGATACTTGCCTTTCTTTATTAATGTTGCTTAACAATAATAAGGAAATGTCAAGCTAGGTTTCCAGCACAGTAAATTTTCACTGTCCATGATTTGCTTTGGGTCTAGTTCTGAAACCAGATATATTTAAAACTCCATCTGTTCCTCACTAGAGTGCCGTGTCTTGAAGTCATCATATTCTCGTTCCCATGGTACAGCTAAGCAGTCTGGATCCAAAAGTCCTGGGCCTTCACGTCGCAGCAAATCACCTGCCTCAGGTACTAATGAAAAAGGAGTGGGTGTTCAGAACATTGGAAATTTGTTGGGTGTTTTTTTTCCCTGTTTTTATGGGGAAGATATCGTTGCCTCGAAATGAAGTTTCAGCCTTGTGAGTGAAAAGACCTAAAAAAGACCTAAAAAAATAGTATTCATGCATTTTGTGCACATGAATTTGACAGGTCCTCATATTACACTTTCCAAAAATAAAAGAGAAGATTTGAAGCTGAGGAAATTTACATTGAAGGTTCATGTTTGGAATTTGTAGTAATGGTCATAGAATTTTTGTAACTATTCATTCATCACACTGAAAACCTCTTGGGGTTTTCCTTTGAATTTTCACAAGTGCATCTCTATATAACAAAAAGTTACCCAAAATTTATTAATAGTGCCTCAGTGAACAAATGACAATCACTAGCAAGGCTAGTTTAAAAACAAAACAAAACAACTTCCTGAAAAGTAAAGTGTGTTAGGCAATGCTGTTAATTTCTCTTCTGAGATAGATGCCAATTTTTATTCAGATACTCTGCATTTATTATTTATTATTTATTAAATTAGCATTTATCACAGAGTCTTTTCTCCTGGTCTCAGAATAACAAACTTTGTACGAATAAGTACTGTCCTTCAATGTTGCTAATATTTTCTCATTATCAATCTATTTACCCCCAAAATACTAGCTTGCTAAATTTTTATTGATTTTTTCCCCCACATCAGCTTCCTGAGTAGTAATGTTATAGTTGAGAAAAGTAATGTTTAAAAGCTATGACTACTTTTAAATTTTATTTTAAAAAGCAAACAAATCTCAGCTGTATTTCTTTCAGTCCTGGGGCCCTCTCTCTAGATTAACAGTAATATTATGGCTGCCTCATTTTTAACTCGAGGTAAACAATTCTAAAATCAAATCCATATTGAGACCAATATAACTAACTTTGATGTGGAGGTTCCTTTTCAGTAATGCAGGAGAACCATTAAAAGTCTGCAAGAGTTACTGACTGAAGTGACAAAGAAGCCTTGCAAAACAAACAAAAACATATAATGACAAAATTGGAAATGGCAAAAATGGTGTCATTTCCTTGAGGGTATCCCTGGAAAGTATCTTGAGCCTCAAGAGTTTGTGAAAATAAGACATTCCCTTTTAAGATTTAACATAAACTTGCTATTACCACTTGCTATTACCACTGTTACCTTCTTCTTTCTCTCCTTCCACCCATCTTTCTGGGGCTTTGGTTTTTATGGCCTTCTTTCTATCTGTCTTTGTGCACGTTTAGACCTATTGAATAACTATTCTCCTTAATGTTTCCTCCTTTGTTTGTACTGAATGTGTACAGTAAAGAGGGGTGGCCTCTACTCCACTGTTCATTCTACAGCTAAATCCCCAGGTGAGCCGTTGTCAGGAGGGTTGGGATGCTGCTGCTTCTGCCGCCATCGCCGCCACTGTTCCATTTTCTTTCTCTCCATTCCATGAATGCATCTGAGCTTGTTCCAGTGGGCATCAGTCTGTCTGCACAGTGCACAATACAGCTAGAATTTTGGGCACCTAGAGCTTTCTGTGTGTGTGTGTGTGTGTGTGTGTGTGTGTGTGTGTGTGCCCATGCCTGCGCTACTTCCAGTAAAAAAGTGAGCTTGATGCATAGTGAGCCCTACCCACCATCCTATCCAATGGGACTGCTGATGAAAGTAAAATTTTTATTTCCATTTACAAATTCTGTCCCTTTTCTCTCCCTCTTTCCCTATTGATTGAGATGGTAAGATATACAATACCTATTTTATATGCATATATATTATATTATTAAATATATGTATTTTATAAATAAATATATATATATGTTTTTTACACACACATTCTCTTTTAAAATACCTGGGAAGTAATAAATAAAAACATTTTAAATAAAATTTATTTGCCATTTGCAACAGAGTCTTAGAAGCAATACACTAATTTTATTCTAAATCTTATAGCATCTAAAAACATATGTACATTTAAGGGAATAACTGAAAATGATTAAAATTAAGATCTGAGATTTTCTTTAAAAGAGAGAGGGAGTGTGTGTGTGTGTGTGTGTGTGTGTGTATGTGTGTGTGTGTGTGTGTGTATAAAAGAGAGAGAGAATTATCCAGAGTAGAGTTGAAAAAGTGTTTGTACAGACTGGGGAAGTCTCAAACAAGAGCCTCTGTTAATCTGAATCCGTGAGAGTGTTTGCAAATACGAATGGCCTTTTTCTTTTTAACTGGAAACATGATTCATAGTGTGTTTGTTCTCTAAATCAACCATCCCAAGATGTAGTCCACACAAGTTAGAAGAAGTTGGGTTATAAATAACAAAAACCTTCTGAAATAACACGAGGTCTGCAGGTACTCAACATTTCAGTCTGGTTTCAAAATTTGGACTGAGGTCAATAGAATAGATAAGATGGTCTACTCATAACATAAACTACTGTAGAATTTTAAATCTCACTCAGTGTATGCTGGATCGTTTTTTTATTTAAAAATTACACTAATGCCTACTCAGCATATCAGTTGTCTTGTTAAATCAAAAGTAAGTTTATGTGATTGGGATTTGAATGTAGTTTTATTATATTTAGGCAATTAAGGATATATGTAAGGATCTTATATATATATGCATATATATATATAATGTCAAAATCTATTTAAGAATGTTAAAGACATATTTAAAGATATATTTAAGGATATATTATTATATGTCCTTCTCATTGTGATTTTTTATAGCTAAAAACAGATGAATGGAATGGCATGAGAAAAACATTATGCCATGGTAGGGTTTATTTCCAGTAAATCCCAGAAGTCATTGTAGGAAGGGAGGAAGGAAAGATGCATTTATTAAGCACCTACTATCTGCCAGGCACAGTAATAAGCACTTTACAAATATTATCTCATTTAATCCTCATGGAAGTCCTGGGAAGTAGACGCTATTTTTATTTCCATTTTAGAGTTGAGGAAAGTGAAACAAAGAGAGCTTAATAAACTTTCTCAAGATCACACAGCTAGTAAATTTCTGAAGATGAATTTGAACTCAGTTCTTCCTGACTTCGGGTCCAAACTATGCCTGCCTGAGAAATATGTTGTGCCTTAGCTATAGAGAAATTATAATATGTATGCTGTCAGAGCAAGAACTAGAGAAGAAATACTGGTTTGGGAGTCAAGAAGATCTTGAATTCAAATCCTACTTTTGATACTTGTATGACTGTGAGTGAATGTCTAAAGATGCCTCAGGCCAGTAACCAGAACTTACCTACTAAGTCTAGTAAATTAAATTATGGTGATCAAATTAAGGTAGGTAAATAAATCATGCTATCTGATCTCCATTAGTAGAAGACAAAATCAGTTATTCCCTATTTACATAATGTACCTTAATAGGCTGCATTTGCAGTTCCCTTCATAAAGGATCCATCATTGAGTCAAGAAACAACCAGGATTTTAGAAAGAAATAGCTAATTATGTCACTATAGCAGGATGGAATAGGATTTTAACCTAGATCAAAAATATTTTAAAGGGTGAGGTTGTCTAAGTATTTAATTTCCTAAATTATTATGTATCTCCCCCACCCCACCATTTAAAGAAAACTTTGCAATCAATGCTTAACAAGCATCTAACATTTATAGTCTAGAGAAATGCAGGTGGGCAAACACCAACAGAATTTGTTTTAGGAAGAATTAAATTTGTTTTCTTTAGGTTACAACAATTGGACTTAGGATATCTTGTTCTCTATTGGGGAGAAATTGTTTTGAGGGGAAAAAAAAACAAAAAGCCTTAAATCTTTGAGAATGGAGAAGTGGAAGAATATTCCTTAGGGAAGCAATATAAGTTTTTAAGTCTGTTTTCTGTCGATAAAACATTTACCTGTGCCAGCAAAGCACCAAGCTATATAAAGGATGTGCTATATGAAAGCTTAGATATTAACTGTTATTATATCATCCATTAATCTGCTATTGCAGGATATATGACAATTATCTTTTCCAAGAGAGAATTATGTTTGGGAAGGAGGGACTTAAGTATTTATTAAGCCCTACCATGTGCCAGACACTGAGCTAAGCATGTTACAATGATCTCATTTGATCCTTATAGCAATCCTTGAGGTAGGTGCTGCTTTATTATTATGCCCATTTTAGAGTTGAGGAAACTGGGGGACACAGAGGTTTAAAAAGTCACTAGCTATGAGTTTTATTAGAAAAATGTTTAGGCATGATTTCAATATTAAATTATTAAGATTTGTAAAGTAGAAGTGCTGTCTATTCTCAAGGATTTTTTTCCTCTTATATAATACTTATTTCATATAAATTTTTGCTACAACTCTAGAATTTTTCAAGAGAAAAATTTCTTTTGTAACTAGAATTATCTGAGAAATAATCAGACCAATCAGCAGTATCTTAATGTCAGTTATACTTATGTCCACACTTGCTGGAAAAAAATGATCAATAGCAATAAAGGTTTTTTAATTAGATAACATTATTAATTCCCATTTAAATATGCCATTACATTTTACACAGGAATATTCCCCCACATGCCTGAGTGTGATCTAAACTAAATTAAATATAATTAGAAAATATTTTTTAAAATAAAAATTCAACAATGTAATATTACATTTAAAACTAAGTCAATATGCAGTCCATAGAGGTCCTTACGGGTAGGAGTGGACCCTATTTCTGTTTTGAATTTGACATCACTGATATAATAGTGTTGAATTGATGTTCCATATCCCAGGAATTGTTTACCAAGCCATAGATGAAATTGAGCTACATTGGTTCATGAAGTCCCAAACAAAAATTTACAACAAATGCAAAATGATAAGTTCTTAGTATCTTTATAATCTAGTTTGCTGTTTGTTGATTTTTTAAAAAACAGCTTTTTTTTTTTTTTACTTTAAAAATTATTGGTCACCAGCCCTAAAGTCAGGAGGACCTGAGTTCATCTGGTCTCAGACACTTAACATTCCCTAGCTATGTGACCCTGGGCAAGTCACTTAACCTCAATTGCCCTAGCAAAAAGAAAAAAAAGTTATTGGTGTTTTTAAATTAACAAACTGAATAATTACTACTGCATAATTCCTGGAAGAAAGAGAAATAAAAATTAAAAATAGCAAGATTGAAGTTTCTCAAGACCAATTTTTAAAATTTGGATATTAGTTTTTAAATATGATTTACCTAATCATAAGCTGTTCCTTAAAAACAGCCACTAATTGCCTCTTCGCATAATGGTGCAAATTTTTCAGTTATGAGTTGAAATTTAAGTAGCCCAATTAATCTCCTAATACTTATGTTATTTAAACATTTAAAAGCATGCTTGATGTCAGTCTGTGGTTGTGCTTCCAGAATGAGATGAATAGATTGTAGATGGCCAGGTGTCATTCTTTACATTATCTGTCATCACTTGTGCAAGAGAAGATTTAAGATTAGTAAGAGGCCCTAGGGGTAGATCATTAGGAAGCTGTTAGAAATGGCCATTTATTAAGATCATAGTTATCTGAATTTCATTGCCAAATAGCTGAATGAGTTCTCTGCTATGGTGAAGAAAGAAACACTGGGGAATGAGCAAAATAAAGTGATGGGTGAACATATTTGTGCAAATTATGCACTTGAAATCTGGTTTACCACTATTTTTATGTGATTATAGTAGAACAGGATCTTTGGTTCATGGTGAATGATATGCTGAAGAGGAATATATATGCCCCTGAGAAAAACAGGGATATGATGTGATCAAAAGTAGCTACCAGAACTTTTCTATAGGAGTATCTAATTTGGGGTTCACTGTTTAGAACAGATTTGGATAGAAGTACTAATTTTTTAAAAAAATCAGATTATAGAACCTAAAATGGGGGGAAATGATAGGAATTAGCAATAACTTATCTAGAGGGGTGAAGGTTTGACTTTAATAGTTTTCATACTGATATTTTTAAAACCAAAAATAGCCAGTTGTTGGGGCAGGTAGATGGCACAGTAGATAGAGCACTAGCCCTGAAATCAGCAGGATCTGAGTTGAAATGTGGCTTCAGACACTTAACACTTCCTAGCTGTGTGACCCTGGGCAATTCACTTAATCCCAATTGCCTCAGCAAAAAAAAAAAAAAAAAAAAAAAAAATCCCTAAGGATAGAAAAAACTGGTCTTAATTATAAGGAGAAGGATGTGAGTTTTGCTCAAGTCAAACTGATAAGCTTTTACTAAGCCCTTAATATGAGTCAAGTATCATTCTAAGAGCTGGAGATACAAAGAGAGGAAAAAACACAGTGTTTGCTCTCAAGGAGCTTAAAACCTAAAGAAGAAGAAAATGAAATGCAATCAATTATGTACAAATAAGAGATAGATGGAATAAATTGTATATAGTCTTAGAGAGAAGCACAGCCTTAAAGGGGATTCTTTAAAAAAAATTGAATTACAAATTCTACCCTTTTCTTCCACCCTCTACTCTATTGATTGAAATAATAAGAAATATGATAACAATTATATATATATGAAATTATAAAAAACATCTTTCCACATTAGCTTTGTTCCAGAAAAATAAGAAAAATAAAGGCAAAGAGAATGCTACAGTTTGCATTCAGTTTCCTCTCTGAAAGTAGATAGCATGTGGGAAAGTCTTCTTACAGGAGGTAAGATTTTAGCAGAGACTTGAAGGAAACCAGGAAAGTTGGGATCTAGAAACAAGGGAGAACATCCCAAGGATAGATAATCAACAAAGTGGGGAAGAGGGGTTGCTTGAGGAAGAAGAAGAGACCAGTTTTAGAGTTGGTAAAAGGGAGGGAGATTGAAGGAATCAGAAGAGTGGAAAGGTAAGAAGAAGTAGTTGTGAAAGGCTTTAAAAGGCAAACAAAAGATTTGGTATTCCATTTTAAGGATTATTGGGAACCACTTTATTTATTGGATGCAGTTATATACTTAATGGCCTTCCTCAGGTGGTACCACTGTTAGAGCGAGGATGGGATGCATACTATAGGTACTGTAAAGATGGAAATGACAGAATTTACAAGTCATGGTCAGAGAGTACAGGACTGAGAAGAAAAACTAAATTGTAATCCTAGTGACTCAAAAGATAGTGGTACCTTTGACACTAATAGGAAATAGTTGTAAGAAGTTTCTGGTTATTGCAGGTTGGGGAACACTAAAATAGCCTTAATGATGGAACATTTTTTCCCCATTTCTCATTCCTTCTGTGAATGTGAGATCTGATTCATATAGGTTTCCTCAAAAAATGCAGATAATCCATCCATCCCCTCTCATCTTCTCTGTGTATTTATATCAGTCTTCAACAGGGTACTGAGGTCCTTCTTGTAGTTCTGTTGATATAACATAAGGATCGATGGAGTATCCCTGGAGTAGAAAGCTAATCAGGCAACCCCTTCCTCCAGAAGTAGGAATTCACTTAAGAAGGAAAATGCCTTTTCTTCTCTGTACCCTACATGGTCATAACATTCCCTTGGCTTCCCAGCTAAAACTAGCTCCAAATTTCTTTTTCCATAGGCCTGCAGAAAAATTGTAGGTACATGTAAGCATAGCTTTGCTTAGAGATAGATAGATCAGAGGTGGCACTCTCATGGTTGGGTGCCGCAAAACTCCAGGTGCAAACAGAACTAGATTAAACTGTAATTGAGAAATGCATGGCAAAATAAATTAAAATGCAACATAACATAGATGTTATTTTGTGTATTTTTTGAGTCAGTATGCAGCTATAAGGATCCCTTTCTCTTTGAGTATGATACCCCCAAACTAGATAATATCCCAAGAAATTCTTAGTCTCTAATTTTTTTTTGATCTCTCAGCCTATTTTTCTTCTTTAGATATCAAGATCATTGAAAATAGCTTTGTAGTAGATTGATCCTATCTCTCTAATAGTTTACCAATTTAACAAAACTGAACAACAGTTCTGCTGTACTATGAGGTACCATATCAAATTATTACCTTCAGTGCTGATTTGCAACCTGCTTTGAGCTTTGTTTTTAAATAATAGAGCATGTGCATAATTAATATTTTTAAAGGACTTAATGATTTTGTAATCTAACTATCTTTCCCTTTTTGTTTTCTTGCTTTGCTGTTGTATGATCAGTTAATGGAACTCCAAGCAGCCAACTTTCTACTCCCAAATCAACAAAATCCTCCAGTTCTTCTCCAACTAGTCCAGGAAGTTTTAGAGGACTCAAGGTATGAAGTACAGCACCTCAGGTGAAAGTTGAGAGCAACTTTGTTACTCACTTTTCATGATATATATTTTTTATTTTTTTTATTAAAGCTTTTTATTTGAAAAACATATGGGTAATTTTTCTTTCTTTTTTTTTCATTAAAGCTTTTTATTTGCAAAACATATGTATGGGTAATTCTTCAACAATGACCCTTACAAAGTTTTCTGTTACAAATTTTCCCCCCAGTCCCCACCCCTCCCCTAGATGGCAGGAAATCCACTACATGTTAATTATGTTAAAATACTTGACAAATCAAATATATGTATATATATATATTTCCACCCTTATCATTGTTGTGCAAGAAAAATCATATCTACAAGAAAAAAATAGGAGAAAGGAAACACAATGCAAGCAAACATCAATAGAGAGCATGAAAATGTTATGTTATAGTCCACATTTCATATTCCTCTCCCTGGGCGTGTATGGCTTTCTTCACTGAACAATTGAAACTGGTTTGAAACATTTCATTGTTGAAGAGAGCCATGTCCATCAGGATTTATCATCATATAGTATTGTTGTTGCCGTGTATAATGATCTCCTGGTTCTGTTCATTTCGCTCAGCATCAGTTCATGCAAGTTTCTCCAGGCCTCTCTGAAATCATCCTTCTGGTCGTTTCTTATAGAACAATAATATACCATGACATTCATATACCATAATTTATTCAGCCACTCTCCAATTGATGGGCATCCATTCAGTTTCCAGTTTCTTGCCACTACAAAAAAGGCTGCCACAAACATTTTTGCACATGTGGGACTCTTTCCTTCCTTTAAGATCTCTTTGGGATATAAGCCCAATAGAAACACTGTTGGGTCAAAGGGTATGCACAGTTTGATAACTTTTTGAGCATAGTTCCAAATTGCTTTCCAGAATGGTTGGATCCATTCACAGTTCCACCAACAATGTACATGATATATATTTTTTAAAATTTTATTTTTATTTTTCCACAATTAGATATGAAACTATTTTAACCTTTGTTCTTTACAATTTTGAGTTCCAAAATTTTATGCTATAGCATTTGAGTAAACAATAAAAGCAGAAAATGAATCTGAAGATCAAAAATATGGCTAAGTAGTCATTTTCTGCAGATTTCCCAACCATGAAAAATAAAAATGATGTAGCAAATATAGAATCATTACAAGCAGAATATCCAAGAAAATAGAAACATCACCTATCTTTCCTAATGAATTAACATCTTAGAATTTCATTATTTAAGTGTTCTCAGGCATGTTGTATAACTATAGAGATATTCCATGATACCCCAACCCCATAGAAAGCTACAGATTACCCAGCTATAAATGGGAAAGAAGGCAGAAAGTTGGAAAATTTGGGTGGAATAGAAGATGTGCTCCAGTCACTCTCTGAACTACAGACTAGAAGGAAATAGAATGTCAGGTATTAAGGGAAAGGAACTAGAAGCTTCCCTGGAAATAGTTATTTCTCCTCTCCATGCCATACTCCTAGAAGTTTCCTGGCATAGTGACTTAGGATGGGACTCCTTCCCATTTGCCTTAATTTGAGAATACAAATGCCTACAGCAATGGAAAGGAAGAAGGAACTAAAGAGGAAGGATGCTTCAAAAGTGAATGATAAGGAATACAAAAGGAAAAAAATGAACAAACAAAAGATTAGGAAAGGAAGCTTGGATACTAAAGCCTTGCCCATTCTAAGATAGGAGTTTTAAATAGGTATATTCAAGATGCATATAGAGGGAGTAGAAGTAAAACTTGAGTATGGAAAGCATTAATAGATGGTGAGAGAGGGGGAAGTAAAGAGAAAAAACTCTTGCGGAAGGTGATATTGAGCTAAGTCTTGAAGAACTTAATTTACCTTCACTGGCCCATGCCATTGGCTGTGAGAAGATACCTAATCTATCAATTCAGAGTTAAAGAGGGAAGATATTCCAAGTATAGTTTTGGGGAAATGAAGGATCTATCATATATGAGAAATAATAAATAGGGTGGTATGGCTGAATTAATGGAGGGAAGGAATGTGTAAGAAGACTCATGGAGTAAAAGAGGTCAGACAGGGAAGAAATTTAATAACCCCACAAAAAACCCCTAGGGTTAATAGAAAACCACTAGAGTTTTTTGAGGGGGAATAGGGTAACATAGTCATACTTGAGGAAAATCTCTTTGGTATAGAGGATGGTATGGAGTAATAGAGACTTAAAACAGAGACACTAACCAGAAATATACTGTAAAAGTGCTTCACAAAGCACATGCTGCTAAAGCAGCACAAAGATATTAAAATTTTACTTTCTTAGATATGGGTGAATGGATCTGTCATTTCCTAAATGTAAGAATTTCCTTTTCCTCCCTCTCCATATATATATATATATATATATATATATATATATGTGTGTGTGTGTGTGTGTGTGTGTGTGTGTATCAAAACTTCTTCACATCTTTCTTTTCTGCATATTCCTCTGATTCTTTTTAATATTTTGGGGAAACTAGAGTAGCACTTGGAATTTCCATCTATTATATCTTTTGTCAGATAATCAACTCACTTTATTAAATGTGCCAGTTCTGAGGATCCAAAGAAAGGCAAGTCGGTTCCTCCAATCCTACCTATCCCTTCATAAAAAGTAATTGGCAAATAACAAGGTATTAAACTGAATGTAAAGATGAAGGCTTTCATCCTGTCTCCCTCATTGCAAAGCATGAACAGATTTCTCTTTGATTGAATTAGAAGGACCAGAATTCTTTTTTTTTTTTTTTTTGCTGAGGCAATTGGGTTAAGTGACTTGCCCAGGATCACACAACTAGGAAGTGTTAAGTGTCTGAGGTCATATTTGAACTCAGGTCTTCCTGACTTCAGGTCTAATTCTCTATCCACCGTGACAACTAGCAAGCAGGATACTTGTGACCAAGAATGATTGGTTAACTCCTGGGCAACCCTTTGAAAGGCTGAGCACACTGAATTTAGTTCATATGGCTTAGCAGCTTTATGGATTGTTGACACCTATGGATAGCAGCAAGCATAGGGGACAGAATTTTCTTCCCCTATGGCATCTGCCCTTCTACCCCCTACTCTCACTGACCCATGGCATTGGCTATGAGGAGATACCTAATTTATCAGTTCAGAAATTAATTATTGGTAGCAAGTTTGGGACAGAAGTGTGAGACAGCACACTAAAACATAGACATAAAGAAAAAATACCTTGAGGGAAGGAGCAGTTTCCAAGGAGTGTAACTCCTAGAAGGGGAAATAAAGCATTTATTACTAACTCCTGTTTTGCAGAAATTGTCTTTAGTACTGAGAAATATTAGTACTGAGAAATAAGAAGGTAGGGGCTATTATTATCTAAATCTTACATTTGAGGAATTTGAGGCAGACAAGGTTAAATACTTGCCTATATCTGAGGCTGAATTTGAACTCAGGTCTTCCTGACTTTAGACTTAGTGCTATAAATACTTCACCACTTAGCTGCCTCAGTAATAAAGAAGGTAGCTAACAATTTTTTAGAGAGAAAACTAACTCTGGCAATAAAAAACTTTATATTTATTTTGTTGTGTAAAAGTCTCTGTATATGTTATCCCTCTCCTTATTCTCCTTGTAGAAGGCAAACAAGAATTATTTTCATTTTTTACTATATCAATAGCATTTAATGCAGTGCCTGGCACATAGGTGTTTAATAAATGCCTATTTAAATGAATTGAATTAATCTCTCTTGCTTTCAGTTTCAATATCTATAACATAAGCAGTGGGTCTGCTAGGTGGCTAAATGGGTAGGGTCTGGAGATCATTTGGACACTTAGTAGCTGTGTGATCCTGAGAAAGTCCCTTCACCCTGTTTGCCTCAGTTTTCTCATCTATAAAAAAAAACCTGGAGAATTAAATGGCACACCATTGTGGCATCTTTGCCAAGAAAACCCCACGTAGCATCATGAAGAGTAAGCAACAATTGCATAAAAACAACCAAACCATAAGCATTATGTCATCTCCAAGATCTATTCCAGATTTAATATGATTTTCTGGCTTTGGGACTTAGATTTCAGCCAATCTGGCTAGTTTTTGGGTCTGTCAAAATCAAACTTCTTTTGATTTTTTTTTCCAGTGGTTTGAAATGAATGAGGTTCTGCCAGACATTCAGCTCTAGCCATATGGCCCAAAACATTTTATTCCCCATTTTGATACTTGTCTCAAGAACTTGCTGGGCAGATCTCATTTCATTTATATGATTTCCAGAATAAGAACAAGGGGCAGATGTTACACACATAACAGCATTTAGTGTATGCTATCTTTAAAAGAGAAAACCTGACTCTGACTTCTATGTCATGACACTATCCACAGCATAAAATACACTAATTTTTACATCAGTTTGAATCTTTGTCAGGATTGTCTTCATTAGCTTTGTTGTTCTTTTTTGGTGAAATTAAAATGGAGAATTTTGGATAATTATCATACATTCATGTTATATATTCCCTCCTCCTTCACTTAAAATCATTCTCCGTCAAAGTAGAAGCCAGGGCTACCCAGTGCTTAACATGGGAAACTCCACCTAGGCTGAAGTGTTACTCACCAATGGAAATAGGGAGCTTAAGTGGTAAACCTGAAATTTAGTGCCAAAGGGAATCAATGATACATTCTATCAAGATTTGTGTCTTTTTGTCTGGGTGTTGCCTCATCATAGAGAACTCTTCCAAAGAATTGTATTCCAGAATATTGGCAAGGACTTTGTATTTATATTTTTAAAATTTTGTCAGAAAATGTTGGCTTTATTATCTATCTTAATGTCTTAAAAATGTTTTGAATCAATAATTATTTTTCTCTTTCCTCCATTAAAAAGAAAATAAAAAACAAAACCCTCATGACAAATATACAGAGACAAAATAAATTCCTACATTGGGCATGTAAAAGTACATATCTTATTTTGCATCTTAAATCTATTTTCTCTGTAAGGCAGGGAGCATTTTTTCATCTAGAAGTTACCTCTAAAGATTTATGATGATAGAACACTGTGCTTGGAGTCTGGAAGGCTTGGATTCAAAAACTGCCTCAGAAACTTAACAGTTCTGTGACCCTTGGCAAACCATTTCATGTTTCTGAGACTTAGTTGCATTATTTAAAAAATGGAGACACTATTAGCTCCAATCTAGTTGAACTGTTGTGAGACTCTGATGAGGTAAAGTGTGTAAGATATTTTTAAAATCATAAAGTGTTTAAGAAATGTTAGCTTTTTAATAATCTTGTTGGCTTAGCCCTACTTCACAGGGTTGGTAAACTCAAATGAGATAATGTAGGTAAAACATTGGACAAACTTGGAAACAGCACCTAAATCTCTACTGTTAGAATTATTTGTTTTATTCTTGTCAAGCTTTATCTGGTTGAGCAAGTAATGATTTTGCTTGGAGATTTCTCTATTCAGAAAGGGCCCTCTATTCAGGCAGACTAGCCTGACTTGGATGTTATAGAATCAGAGTGAAAGTGGTCAAAACAGAAGCCAGTAAGAGGAGGAAGTTTTATATAACAGCCATTACCAGAATTGCAAAGTAACTATGGGATCAATGATTTTGGTGCTTGGGTGATTAATGCTGGGGTTGGGATATGAGGAATGGGCAGAGAGGTTAAAAAATGTTCTTTGAACTGAGAGCTCGAGACCACTATATAGTCAGGATTTGACATCAGTGCAATTTATGGTCTTTGCTAGGTCAGTATTTAGGTTTTAGTAGTTAAGTCCTGGTGTTTTCTTTGGGATTCTTGGTTAGGCACTCTTTAAGTGTGCACGATAGATCAAGAAAGCTTTGAGGGGTCGAGGGGGGCTGGGGTAAGGGAGCAAAGGAAGGCTTTTATCTCATCCCAAAAGTCCCAAGTCTAAAACTTCTGGTCTTAAATGTTTCAGACACATCTGTAGAGATTGAGGGATAAAGTGTCTCACTTTGGGATAATAGAGCTTTTTGCCCCCAGGCTATCTAGCTGCAGGGATTCCTGGTAGTTGAAAGGAGGGGGAGAATACATTTGGTACATTATCCAACATCTTGAGATTATAAACAGTCTGATCTGTAGTGTTTTATCTGATGATGTCTCTTGGGTCTGCTGGCGGTGAAAGGTTTGCAGGATTTGTGATGTGTGATGAAAGGACTCTTGGTATCTTGTGATGATGGGCATAGCTAAAATGTTACTGCTTGACCTTCTGAACTTTAAAACTTCTTTTAGAAGCTGTGAAATGTAGGTCTGCAGTAGTAGCTGACCTTAGAGCCTTGGGTTTCCCCTGGAGTTTTGTAGCTTGTCTGTCCTTTGCTATTGGAAGTTTCTTTCATTTATGGTGATTTGCAAATTTCTGGGATAAGTAGATTTTGCATTTGTGGCTGTATTTTTATTAGCTAGCCTGGAAATCCTGGGTGGTAATATTGCAATTTGTTTTATTAGAGAAAGAAACTGTGATTTTTAAGCCCTCCTTCCCCCCCACCCCAAAAAAATAGAGTTCTTAAGAGGAAGGACTTTAGCTGGACTTATCTCTCTAGTTAGACCTCTGTAAAATGAGGGGGTTTGATTAGATTCAATACAATTCAACAAACATTTTATTAAGTGGCCACTATGTGCCAGGTCCAGGAGACAATAAAGACAAAAATAAAATACTATCTTATTTCTTATATTCTACTTCAAATAGCTTATATTCTACTGCAGGACAGGGACAGCGAGGGGGGTATGACTTGTTTACAAGTATCAATACAAAGCATATACAAAAGTAATTCAAAAATGGAGGGGGAGGCAGGAGAGAGGGCCATCAAGAGTGCTCATAACTGGGTGGACTATTGTTCTGGTTCCCACTGGCCCTCTTATGAGGTTAGGGGAGGGGACCTGATGATTTAGTGCCTATCAAGTGTGTTGCAGGGAATTCTCAAACTGGAAGTTGGAAGGAAAATCAGTAAAGGGTTATTCAGCACAAACATATGACCAGCAAGGGGAGACATGGCACCAGGTTAGGTAGCATCCATTTTGGCCACAAGGAGAGATTTATAAGAGGACCATAACAGGTCTGGGTGGTCCTTACTGATACCAAGCCAGCCCCACTGAAGCCTGCCAGGGGATACTGTTGGTTTTACTGAGAAGGCAACTCTTACTTTGGAAGGGAAGAATCCTGATAAGGAAAGGCTTGATTCATTTTGACTCTGTCCCCTCCCATAGATCACTACAACCAGTTAAAGCTGGAGCTGTGCTCAAAAGTGCCTTCTATTTCAGATTCCCCTAACTTTCTGATCTTTCTGACCTCCTTCTTTTTCAGTTTTCTCTTTCAAGTCCAGGCCACTCCATCTCTTCTCTCCTTGAAGTGCTGGACGTGGAATCAGGAAAGCCTGATCTTGCCTCAAACACTTATTAGATGTGTTGCTTAGTTATTTTTCAGTTATGTCTGACTCTTTGGCATCCCATATGACATCTTCTTGGTAGAGACACTAGAGAAGTTTGCCATTTCCTTCTCCAGATCATTTTTAAGATGAGGAAACTGAGGCAAATAGTTAAGTGACTTGCCCAAGATCACACAGCTGTTAAGTATCTGAGGACATATTTGAATTCTTGAAGATGAATCTTCCTAACTCCAGGTCCTGCTCTCTATCCACTTTGCCACCCAATTGCCCCTTGCCTTTATATTACCAATGGGCAAAAGATTTTTTTGCTAATACTGATGAATAGAGTGAGCAAGACTAGACATGTAAAGTGAGAGGATAGGAGAACATGTTTAACACACTGGGGAACATGTTTAACACACTATAGACAAATATGTATTAGTTCTATTTCTACTATATTCGTTCTATTTCTTTGCATATAAACAAGGAATATGCTACTTAGAAAAGCTAATTCATTCAATGAAATGGCTATTTTCTTGGAAGTAGTAAAATTGAATTTGATTTAAAATATGAAGTCAAACATTTCACTAATTCACACTTAAATTAAGTGAATAGAACATTTAAATTTGAATCAGAAAGCCTAGATTTAGGTCTTGCTGCTTCTACTTACTATCTGCATTGCCATTTCTTCAGACCTCAACTATAAAATTGGGGGAAGATTTTTAAAAAATTATTATTATTCTAATTTAAATATAAACTATGTGAAAATCTTAATTTTACAGATGATTGCTGTCATCTTTATATTGGTAAATTTTCCTTATATTGGAAAAATGGTTTCATTTTTAAGAGTGAATATTCTTGTGTTCTCCATCTCTCTGGATGAAGGAGGGCTGTGGATTTGGTGACTCTCATTCTGAGTGCAGTTGGCTGAATTACTATAGTGTGACTATTCCCTCTTATCTTCTTAACATTGAATCACACATTTTTAATTTCTTTACGATGCTTTTTGGCCACCAAGTTCTGATGTTGTCTGACAATCCATTTCAAATGGCTTGCCAACTTCCCATCAGAATTGTCTTCCTGTCACCCAGCTAATTATCCTAACATTTCTGTGGTGCTTTGAGATTTCCAAAACTTACATACATTTTCCCACTTGATCCTTATAACAGGCCTTTGGGGTGAGTGATGTTGCTTTCTTCATTTTACAGATGAAAAATCTAAGGCACAGAGAGGTTAGCCCAGGTTTACATAACTAAGAACAAATTTGCCATGATAACTTGAATTCAGGTCTCCCTGACATTGTGGAACTATATAAAATCATGCTTTACAAATGTAAAAATGATGAACTTTCAAAAACTGAACTGGGATAGCATCAAAGATGTTTGTTACTAGAAAGTTAGGAGACCTCTGGAGATGGTATTTGTGTTGGCTGAACTCTGTGATTTTATATCAGTTTAGGTCAGAGTCAGGTCAAAATGTCAATAGTGGTATTGCAAAAAAGACTTGACAAAAGTTTTTTGTTTTGTTTTTAATTGAATTACAACTTTACAAAGTGATCCTTATAAATGTGTCTCCTACATTATGACTTCATTGGGTCATAGATTTAGTGATAGGGGAGCCTGAGAGATTAATAGTCCAGATTCTTTGTTTTACAGATGAAATAATTGAAGTCAAAATAGGTAAAAGGACTTGGCCAAGGCCTCACAGATAGCTGAATGGCAGGGCTGAGGTTCAAGCCTTTAACTCTGTAATGCTGCCTCCAGAGGAGTCCAGACAAAGAACAAAAATGATGATAACAGCAATAATAACTAACATTTATAGCACACTTTAAAGCTTGAAAAGCCTTTATATTCACATTATCTCATTTGGTCTTGAATGGAACCCAACAGTACTTGAAGGTAACAGGTCTCCATTTCTTCTTCAGCCACCATGCTGAAAAATTTACTTAACATATCTTGGTGGAAATGTTTGATAGCTCTCTTCAGGGATATTTAGAGTAGGTCTCTTCTGACTTGCTTCCCAGCTATAAAAACACAAAAGCTGAACCATGTCATTCATATTGAAATAATCAGCATGTGCCTTGTGAAACCCTGTGAAATAAAATTTGGTGATAACAGATATGTATACATTACTGTATCGCTTCAATCTGTATGCTTTGAAAAGCATAGAGTTCTGTGATCAAAATAGGATAGAATCTTTGAATATTTCATTTTTCTTTCTACTCATAAAAAATAGATCTGGCTGGCAGAGAAACTGGAGTAGATGACTTAACAGTTCTATCACACAGAGGCAGAAAACTCAGTAATATATTCATTGCTTTTCTGCCAATTTCCTTCCTCCTTAACCAATCAAATCTCAATCAAGAAGGAAATCTCCTCCCCAAACCTCTCTCCCTTATCTTCCTCTTGCAGTTTAGTCTCTTTGAAGCACTTGGTGTTTACAGAAAATTCAAAGAAATAGAATACTCCAGATGCTGTCATCAGTGTATGCTTTGGTCAGGAAGCATTTTGGAAATAAATGATATCGAGTCACTTAACCTTTGGGCTGTCTCAGCATCTCAGCTGCTGGTTGAAGCATGAATGCTCATTAACATGTAAAGAGATTTCAAGCAAATTCTTTCACTTCCTGACTTCAGCAGAGTAACCATGGTTGAATACTCTGCAGTGTAATCAGTATAATTGGAAGGCTGATTTTGTGACCCCTGTTGCCATCCAGGCAGGCTCTTATTTCTAATGGAAATGGACGAGAAGGCAGAGCAACATATTTATCCTGCCACTTTTGATGGCAGAGAGACAAATACCCTGGGAAACAAGGGAAAGGATAATGAGGAAGGATGACACAGAGAGGAAGAAATGTACCTTTTTACAACAAACACTATAATCAAATACTCACATGCTTCTCTGATCTCACCAACTTGGAGTGTTCTCCAGGTTTGCCCTCATTGTTTTTCTATGTCAGACCACTCTGTGACCCTACCACAGATCCAAAATGTAGCCTTTAAATCCAAATCATAGTCCTGGTCGCACAATAATTGTTATGCTATAAGTTTCTAACCTGTCACAAATTATGTACATTTTTTTACTCTCTTAATTTAAATTTTACTCTCTAATCTTTATTATCATATATAATACATTTAAAGATATCTTTCATCTCCTCAAAGTTCAGTGCAGCAGCTCTATCTTGCTCAAGCCCTCTCTGCTTTCTCCTGACATTTCCAGTGCCAGTAGAACACTGGCTCACCACCCGTCATCCCTTGCTCCCATCCTGTGACCAGCCCACATTCTCTTCTTGTCATACAATCATTTGATGACATCCTTTATAACAGTTCTTCCCATTTCCTTATTGGTTACATATTACAGACTGCTCTGGTTCACTTAAGAACCTTTCCATTTGTCTCTCTAGTTTTATGCAAATAGTCTTCCTCTGTATTTTACTTATTTTTCCCCTCAGCAGAAAGGTTCTTATGTCCTACTCTTCTCTTTCTATTCATTTGTAAACATTTCATAGGTAATGGGGATTATATGTGATCACTTATTCAAATTGTATAATTATTTAAATTACATTGAATAGATTGAATTTTTTCCTTACTGATCTATTGAAGGAATTTTCTTTTTTCTTTTTTTATATACAATATAGGTCTTCTAGGCCCAGAGAGGACAGGTGAATTGATCATGCTTTCACAGATACTCCTTGACATGCAGCTATCTTTCTCTTCCCCCAAATGAGTCCAGAAGTCCTGTAGCACAATCAAATGGTAAAAGTTTCCAAAGAGTGAGATTTCATGGAAACGCTCCAAAACTCCAGGACTCCAAATTGTGTCTCAGGCAAACTGGGAGGCAGATGAAGTTATTTCATCCTCTTTAAGTTCTTTAAGTTTTGCTGAAAAAAAATCTGCTATACCAATATACTTCTTGTTATGCTAACTTTTATTTGACTGTTCATTTTTGATATGTAGAATTAGAGACAGCTAGGTGGTACAATGGATACAGTATCAGGCCTGAGGTTAGGCAGACTCATCTTCCTTACTTCAAATCTGTCTTCAGACTGTGTTACCCTATTAGCTGTTGACCCTGGATAAGTCACTTAACTGTTTGCCTCAGTTTCCTCATCCATAAAATGACCTGGAGAAGGAAATGGCAAATCACTCCAATATCTCTGCCAAGAAAACCAGAAATGGGAAGGGGAGAGAGAAAAAATTTGGAACACAAAATCTTGCCAAAATGAATATTGAAAACTATCTTTACATATATATGGAAAAATAAAATACTATTGAGAAAATAAAAATGGAGTCATGAAGACGTGACTGAAATGGTTAAACAGCAAAAGAATTGGGTTGAATAGAAATAGAAATGGCATGATGACAGGAGAAAAAAAGTTTAAGGAATTCTCTGACCAAGAAGGGAGACTTGGGGCTCTGAGAAATCTGTCTCCATGTCCAAGTGTATTTCTTTTTTTTTTTTGATTATTTTTTTATTAAAACTTTTTATTTGTATAACATATGTATGGGTAGTTCACCAATATGTAAAAACCTCACACCATCATGTTAGTGCAAGGCAAAGCATGGCCTTTGTGTCAGAGCACTTAAGTGTACTCATAACTTGTAAAACAGGTGCATAGAGAAGTAACTTCCCTTTTCCATTTTGCCATGTATGTGAGGACCAGTGTTTTTCCCTGATTTAGCTCCTTCCTCCTAATCAACCCCATGAGGAATCATCTTCTGTCTCTCCCACCCCAGCTGATATGGGGAAGGCTCAGGAAAAAGCTATTCCCTGGGACCCAATTACCTCGGGCTTCCCTGGTCACTTTTGTGCATAAAAAGTCCCAATCACATAGAATCTAGATCCCTCTGACTAGGTAGATGCAGGAGACAAGGAGATTCACCCTACTCTGATAACTTACTAAGCAGACAATTTCTAGATGGAGATGTGGAGATTATGTCCAAAGAACCTTTGTGCCTCTGTATTCTCAATGAACCATATTCTTGTTCTGGAAAGGGCAAAGTGAACCTCCTTTAGTGCAATTCTTTGTGTTTCATCCCAACCTTGAACTTGACCCAACAGAGGTGCTAGTATCAGGGCAATGACTCTGACAGACCACAGCATGCTCTGGAAGGAGACTACTTTTGTGTTTTGCCAGATAACTTTCTGGGCAAAATACAAAAGCATATTTTGGATTTTTATGGTTATCTAAAACCGGGCTTCTTAAGCTTTTCCCACATGCAACCCCTTTTTACCTGACCAATTTTTATGCAACACAGGGATACAAGTATATAAAATAGGTCTACAAAGCAAACATTTACTGATAATAAATCATAAAGAAGTTTATTTTAAAACAGTTTTTTGGTATACATATAATTTTATTATTTATTAAAGACAAAAGCAAATTTGTATACTAATAGAATGGATGTGCTTTTTATTTTTGCATGAAGAATTAAATCTTGGTGGAATATTTTATATCTTTTACTGTTGCCCAAATTTTTGCAATCCCCACATTCAGTTACATGACCCCATATGGGAATACAGTCCATGGTTTAAGAAGCTTTGATCTAAAATACTAAACATTACAGGGAGAATGCTAAGATTCTGGTAGTTGTAAACTGCTTTTTTTTTTTAATGGACATCACAGAATTATGAGGTACCTTATTTCTGGGCATTCTCACCACTCTTGCTGGAATATTCAGAATATTGTTGATATGTATAAAAAACTGAAACAGTATGTCAAGCGCCAGCATTTCTAGTGAGTGGATAGTAGATTATAACATTGTAGATTTAAAGGTGGAAGGAACTTATTTGGATTACAAAATCATCATCTCATAACTCATTTTTCAGGTAAAGAAACTGAGGGAAAAGAGGTAAAGTGAGCTCCTTGGGGTCAAACAGATAATAAATGACAGAGCCAGCATTTGAAAGCCAGTCCTCTGCCAGTCTATCAGCTATTGTTCTGACTCAGCAGTCAATTAGGGACTTGGAGCAGGGAGCCATTTATGACTGAAAGTCTTACCCCTGGGGCTTCCTCGGGGTGCCAGCAATGGTAACTGAACATGATCTACAGGATGGTGCTGGCCTGTGGTAAAAGCCAAGAACACTAGAATTGGAATCAAATCTGGGATCTGAATCCATTTTGAAAACTCAGATTCCTCTTCTGTGAAATTTTGGGGTTAAACTAGAACCTTTGAGGTTTCTTTCTATAAGTATCTGCTAATGAGGATGAGGGAGGAAGTGGAGTGGGCCATCCTAGAATCCAAGAATTAAGGACCATTACCTGGATTGTACCAGTGGGCAAAGGCCCAGCATTAACTTGATTGCAGAAACCAACTAGAATCTTTCCTGGTGAATTGTAAACTCTACCAGGCAGGATATGAACTGGATTTAAATTTTTTTTAAGTTTTTTTTTGTTTGTTTCTCTGATGATTAGCCCAATATGTGGCACATAGTGATGTTTAATAATTTTTTTTCTTTCTTTTTCTTTTTCTTTTTTTTTTTTTTTTTGCTGAGGCAATTGGGGTTAAGTGACTTGCATAGGGTCACACAGCCAGGAAGTGTTAAGTATCTGAGATCAAATTTGGATTCAGGTCCTCTGACTTGAGGGCTGGTGCTCTATCCACTAAACCAACTAGCTGCCCCCAATAATTTTTCATTTGCTGACTGATGCAAAACCTTTTTAGAACCTGACCAACTTTCTAAACATAGTTTTCAGAATACTTGAGTTTTAGAATTGTGCTTGGGCAGGAGTTGGAATCCTATTTTTTTCCCCTTTAAGAAAGTCTAGGGGCAGCAAATTGCCTCAGGGAAAAAAAAACTCTAAAAATCACATACTATTGCCACTGCCTCCCACTCATTCTGCCTTTAACCAATCTTTTTTTAAAATAGATTTTTACAATGTATTTTATTTTTACATTGCTTAGATTTGCATCTATATTCCTCTCTCTTTACTCTTCCAGAATTATCTGTTATTACAAGACCATTTTTTTTAAAAGATGAGGAAAGAGGCAGCTTGGGGGCCCAGTGCATAGAGAAATGACCTTGGAGTCAGGAGGACCTGAGTTCAAATTCTAGCTGCAGACACTTGACACTTACTAGCCGTGTGACCCTGAGCACATCACTTACCCCTCATTGCCTCACAACACCCCTTCAAAGGAAAAACTTTTTAAAAATCAGCAAAGTTAATCAATATAGGATGTCCTCAGAGTTTTAAGCTTTTAACTACACTAGAACTTTGGAGTCACCCTATATTAGTTTAAAAAAAAACAAGAAAAAACCTCATATTTTATGAAATGCACCCACCCATGGATTCTCCCTCCAGTTCTGCAAAGGAATTGGAGGATATATCTTCTCATCTCTTTTCTTTGGGGACATCTTGTTATGTTTTGTAATTTTGCAACCTTCACTTTTTTTTTTCAACTTTCACTTTTGACTTTTTTGTCAAGTTGATTCTTTCTGTTAACATTGTCCTAGTCCTTGTTGATACTGTTTTGTAGCAGTTTATATGTCTTCCCACACTGCTCTGTTTAGTATCTTCCTTATTTCTTATAACACAGTAATATTCCTTTGTATACATATCCACTTGTTGAGCCTTCCTCCTCCTGTTCCAATCAATAGACAGCTACTTTGTGTCCAGTTCTTTGCTTTAAGTAACTAACTAAAATGAAAATATTAAAGCTGGAAGGAACTGCATCAAAATTACTGGGATGAGGGGAAAGTAACAAGTAAGTAACAAAGTAAGTGTGTGTTTATTATAATAATATAACATGATTTATAATCTATTATAACATGATAATATATTAAAATGTGTGATTGCGTTGTTATATCACAATATAGTATAATAGCAATAACAGCATTAAATATCATTTATGTAACCCTAAATGGACCAGGTTGTTGCTGTGACCTATGGCCCATGATTTTTTCTTGGCAAAGATATTAGAGTTGTTTGCCGTTTCCTTTTCCGGCTTTATGCTGGCCTGGGTTAAATGACTTGCCAAGGTCCCACAACTATTAAGCATCTAAGGTTAGATTTTACCCCTTCTCTTTCTGGCTCCAATCCCACTGTTGCATCCACTGAGCCACAAGGTACAATGCTAAGTGCTGAGGAGCAAATGGGGCTCTTTGAGTTCATGATAGATTCTCTCCAGGTATTTTATAAAACATCTACTAATTTGGTTCATTAACAATAACTTTTGTCACAAGAAATAATTTGACTCTTTGCTGTTTCTTAGATTCCACCACACTGTGGCTCTGCTTCCAATGTGAATGGTGGACCCGATTTGTACCGTTGCCTGAGCCCTGAAGGTAGGTCTCCATTGAAAAACAGATGCTACCAGCAAATTGAGGAAGTACTTTTGGTGCTGGTGAAAACTTGCACTAAATGGGATCTCTGTAGGTTGTGCTAGTGCTTAATCAGGTGTGAGCTAGTGCCTTGCCTGTTTCAGTTCAGCAAATATCTCTTGTCTCTACCTCTCATGTACAAAGGCAGAAAATATGGCCTTGTCCATGGACAAGAAACCTCAAGCCTATTGATGATAATAATATCTATTGTGGGTGGATATTGGACTGCTTTAGAAACTCTCTTTTTCAAGGGTCTTCAAGGAATTCTTGATCTGGGGTCCTTGAGCATTTTAAAAAACTTGATAACTATGCAACATAATTAGTTCCTTTTTAATCCTTTGTATATATTTTATTTTCTAGATCCAAAAATATTAATCTGAGTAAGGTTCCATAGCCTTCAAACCATGACACATACACAAAAAGGTTAAGATTCTCTCTAGTGTAGAACTAGGCTACTAGCCCTCTACCTGGATTCAGTAGTTTAGATTTAGACTTAGGTTTGCTTTTTTTTTTCTGTGCCCTCCTTCATCCTTGTGCCACAAAAGATTCAGACTTTGGGTAAATAGAAGTAGTGAGTGGACATGTGATGTCACTAATCCAGGGAATTTATCCTTTTTTTCCCTTTTTTTTAATTAAAGTTTTTTATTTGCAAAACATATGCATAGGTAATTTTTCAACACTGACCCTTGCAATGCTTTCTGTTACAAATTTTTCCCTCCTATCCTGGGAATTTATCCTTGCATCAGTGCCAGTTGGTATCTCCTCTTCATCTTAGAGTCTTAGAGAATTGCTGGGGACTCTGAGAGGTTAAGTGATTGGTAGGGTTACACTACTTATATGTGTCAGAGGCAACTCTGACTTACTATATGTATAAGCTCTGACTGATTATGAAATCAGCTTTCTGCCTCAGTGCCTCTAGTTTGGGACCTTTAAACAAGGAGGCTCCTGCTCAGTTACTATTAGGTAGGCACTTAGTACTCTACCTAAATCATCTCTACCTAGATACTCTGGGAGCAAGGAGGACCTTTCGTCTTCATAGATAAACTGCTCCGTCATCTTCAGTTCTGTGTTTTCGTTTCTTTGAGGGCTGAAATCCTGGCACAATGTGGAGGAGGAAAGAGTTGTGATTTATTGGTTTAAAAAGAACACTGTTTATAGTTCACAGTCACTGATAACTAGCCACTTTGTCCAAGCCCTGGTGAAAGTTGATCATCTATCTCCTCCCTTTTCTTTTTTTGACCTGTGTAATGGAAAGTGAGTAAACACATACTTTGAAATTTAATTTTGTCCTGTTTTTGCTATATAGCAGAGATTCTTAAACTTTTTTTTTGTCTGGCAGTATAGCCTTCAGGCTGTTGAGCTTAGATTAATGTTTTTAAATGCATAAAATAAAATGCATAAAGTTATAAAAAATTCCATTATAATGAAATGCACTTGTGAATATATTTTAAAAAACAAACAGGTTTATGGAAACCCTAGTATATAAGAAAAATAACTTCTTTTCCAATATTCAGTGCTTCTTCAGGGTTGAATAAGTTTGAATAAAAACCTGTTAGAAAACTTTAATTAGAATTTCTTTTGATGCCAGTCTAATGATTTAATTTATCTGTGGTTTGAGAGATTAAGCTGAAATTTGTTAAATTTTCCATTATACTAATGTGACATCGACAGTAAATACTCCATGTGCTAATGAGATCAACTTGAGCCAGAGATCTAACAGATCATCAGACCTTCGGCAATTTTTCTTTCTTAGAAATAGAAATCTTTACATTGCAAGTTTTAATGTGAAGAGCAAGGTGAGTTGCTGACATTGTTGCCTTTCACATTTATGCCATCCTTTTTGCAGGTGTAAATGGAAACAGGTGTTTTGAATCATCAACTCTTCTTGACAAATACAGAATAGGGAAGGTCATTGGTGATGGCAATTTTGCTGTGGTGAAGGAATGCATAGAGAGGTGAGTCTCTAAATAAGCTTCCTCATAATCATTGCACGTTGAGAGATTTGTGAAACCCTCCCTTCCGATGCCTTTTTTGTTTTATTTCTTTTCTCATTAATCAAAGTTCTTTTTAAAAATTATTAAAGCTTTTTATTTTCAAAACATATGCATAGTTTTAATCATTCATCCTTGTAAAACCTTGTGTTCCAAATTTTTTCTCCCTCCTTTCCCCCTACTCCCTCCCCTAGATGGCAGATAATCCAATATATGTTAAACATGTACAATTCTTCTATACACATTTCCATAATTATCATGCTGCACAAGAAAAATCAGATCAAAAAGGAAAAAAAATGAGAAAGAAAACAAAATGCAAGCAACAACAAAAAGAGTGAAAATACCCTGTTGTGATCCATACTCAGTCCCCACAATCCTCTCTCTGCATGCACGTGGGTCTCTTCATCACAAGACTATTGCAACTTAAACAAAGTTCTTTAGCTGAAATTTTTCAATTCCTTTAAGCTAAACACGCCCACTGTGTTCAGGTCAGTTTTTCAAAAGCATCTCAACTTAGTTGGGACCCAGAATGAGAGTTGCCAAACCCGTGGACTAGTGACTCTGTCACATGTGAGGTAATTAGAACATCAAATAGTTAATTGTGGGAATTGGTTGAACTACTCTGACTCCATCTTGTGACTCAGTTCTGGAGCTACCTCAATTGCCTTCTTGTTCAACTTTGGATCTTGTCCAATTTCTGTCTTGTGAGAAAACTTTATTCAGTTGTGGAAATTGTGGGAAAACTTTAATGTATTGTTTGAACCAGCCCTGTATGGTTGGGAAGCTGAATCATCTCTACCTGCTTCTTAGAGACTCTGAATTAGACATCCAAGTCATACTGACCAGAAACCCAATCAAATCTGAAGACTGATGCAAGTTTTCTCACAATCATACATTTCAAGCAACTCTTATATCTTATCTGGAAATTGCCCCAGGCTGATCAATCAGTTCTTGTTTCTATGTTCCTTCATTTGAATACAGACCTCTGGGGGGGAGTAGGACACCTTTTATTTTTTTCTGATGCTAGGGAATGTTCCTGTCTGCTCTTCCCATCCAACTTGGAATGTCCCTAATCTTTCCTCCAATTAGAAGTGAGATTACTTATTTTTGTATTCTGGTTAATTTTTTCTTTCTTTCTTTTGCTGAGGCAATTGGGGTTAAGTGACTTGCCCAGGGTCACACAGCTAGGAGGTGTTAAGTGTCTGAGACCAGATTTGAACTCAGGTCTTCCTGACTTCAGGGCCAGTGCTTTTTTCTTTTAATTGTTTGGTCTTACTTGGTTCATTGTTTTTAATACATAAGAATCTGTCTCCTTCTGAATTTTGGGTCCAATGTCAAGCTAAGGATGTTTGGTCCTGATTTGTTAGGCAATTGGCATTCATTGCTTAATAAATTGATATGCTTTGAAATTCAAATCTTTGTTTCCTTGGTTTTTTCATCTTTTACCCACCACACATGACTTTGTATTAGGGTCTCAAATCGGGAGTCATAGTTTAAATGGTGATGAGACTAGCATTTTTGTGGGCTTTAGGACCCTTGGGCCTACAAAAAGTGTCTTTAGCTGGCCCTCTTCCTGCACCATACCTAAGTTGATGGCTCTAGACAAGCACAATGATCACAGGAATTTTCATTTCCTGTTGGGGCTTTTGGAGGAGTCTAAATCAATACTACTGGTGGATTTTATTGTAGTAAATTAAAAACAACTGGAGGTGGGGGTGGGGTATGGCAATAGTACTGCAGTAGAGTCAATTTTCCCAAGCCTCTCTTATTTCTAGGTAATCCAGAAATTTAGCAGTAATGAAACTCAAGTAAGGAAGGGTTTCTTAAAAATTTGACAAGATTGCAAAGGTGCCAAGAGTCAGATGCTTTCTGGGAGCGGCTTTTTTTTTTTTTTACCCACCCAGTTTTTTCAGAAATGACAAGGCAACTACAGGGTTCCAAGCCCTGCTAGAAGCTGTCAGTCCTCCCAGTTCCAGAAGGATCAGGGCATCTTAGTTTTAGATCTGGGAAGGTCCTTGGAGATCACCTTGACTATAGATAAGGAAACCAAGGTCCTGAGCTTATTGTTTGCCTAAAATCACCCAACTAGTAAGAGGCAAAAGTTAAGATTCGAGCTTCAATATAAATTTGGCTCTCTTCACTGCCCTATCTTCTTTTGGATCTTTTCATACCTGTAAATTGACTGAGGGGAGAGAGGAAAAAAAAACCCAAACATTAAAGTTTGAAATCTGCTCTCACTAGTTTTCCCCTTAATTGTGGAGTGTATTGACTTCAGAGAGAATCTTACAGGTCTTGTGAGGAAAACCATTTCAATAATTAACTCTTGTTTTTTGTTCCTACAGTTGTATAAAAACACACTGTTGAAATGTACAAAGAGAAAGGAAAACATCCCTTTAAAATGAAGACTTAACATCTTTTAAATTTTAATTTTAGTTAGTCTCTAGTTATCTATATACACAGCCTGCCAGCTGCTAACCACATTTGTTTTAAACTTCCTTTAATTCTTGTACACGATTCAGCAAACATTGTGGATTGCTGCTGCCTGAGGGCATCTCCTTACCCAGCTGCAGGGGTTGGTCATATTTCACTCTTCAGCACCTAAGTCATTTTTTTTTTAAACAAAGGGCACCCAAGGGGCAAATGCCAGCAGTTTGTATGGAAGTGCTTTCATATGTTCTAGTGAAGTTGTTCCAGGCTTAATTAGCAAATATTCTTCCATTAATTTTTAAAGGGCTACATCACAGCTATAGCCTCTCTACTGCTGGTTCCTGGCACAGGCAGCTCAGTGTGAATGACAGCGACTGTACTTGGTGGATGCCTTTTTGTGGGAGGGTCATGCCCTGTGCCAGCTGTGCCAGATCACACACATCTACATGAATTTCTTCAAAAACCTTGATGCTTTGTGGCCACTTTTATCCATGGCACGGCTAATGCAGTTAGCTATTAGTGACAAATTAAGCACGAAGGATATAATTTCTATATATTCATCAACAGTCAGAGGCAGTGTTTGGTTTACGTTGCTCATGAGCTGTTTAAATAAAAGTTCTCCCTCTGAGTGAGACCATGTCGATGTGTAACTATGACAACCTGGCAAAAGCAGCTGCAGTTCTAAAGCTAATGTAATTCTAAGTACACTGCAGTGCTCTTTAATGAATGGTTCTCCTGCAGTTAAGACATTCTTTGTGTGTTGCAAATTCAGTACTTCATTAGCTCTGCGTTCATCTGCATGGGTGCTCTTTTCACTGGTATACCTCATTCAGTCAATAAACATTTATTAATCTCCTATGTACCAAGTATATAATAATTGCTGGGAATATGAAGAAAAGAAAAAGACATTTCCTACTCTCAAGAAACTTGAGTTTCTTCTCGCTTTAATAAGATGGTTTTCATGAGCCAAGTGATTTCCTCCCTATCCTCCCAGTCATCATTATCTTCCCAATCTTTTAGAAGTGAATCTCTATGCACTTATTAGGAAGAGTTCCCACAGTCTCCTAGCAAGTCTGTATTCAAAAATCTTCTAACTTGGCTAAGACCTGCCAGAGTTTACACTATACTTAGATAACTTTCAAAAATCTACTGTATTACCTTCATGCCAAAAGGAAATAGATAGGAATTTCTGTAAAGATTTTTGTAACATTTCTTTTTTAAAGTAAATTTTCATTGAGATCTTTTATTTTTAACACCACCTAAATTTCTCCTGGTATCCCTCCCTTTTTTCCATAGAACTATTCTATATACCAAAGAATTTAAAAAAAAAAAGAAAGGAAGGAAGGAAGAAAGAAAAAGAAAACAGGGAGAGCAAAACTGTTTGATACATTTTTAAAAATCTGAAAATATATAACTTGCTCATCATTTTTTTTACCAGCACAATAGTATCCTATCATAATTATATACTAGAGCTTATTTAGTCATTCTTCAGTTATTGGTTATCCCCTCAATTTCCAGTTATTTGCCACCACAAAAAGAACTGCTATAAATATTTTAGAGCATACAGAATCTTTTTTACCCACTCTGATCTCCTTGGGAATCTTTTTTTTACCTACCCTGATCTCCTTGAGAAACAGACCTATTACTAGTATTGTTAGGTCAGAAGGTGTACACACCTTTATAACTCTTTGGGCATAATTCCAGATTGCTTTCCAAAAATGGTTGATCCAGTTCACAACTTCACCAACAGTGTAGTGGTGTCCCAATTTTTTCATATCTTCTCCAACATTTGTAATTTTCCCCTTGTATCATTTTAGCCTGATAGGTATGAGGTTATATCTCCAAGTTGTTTAATTTACATGTCTCTAATCAATAATGATTTAGAGTATTTTTATATTACTATATGCAAGTTTGATTTCTTCTTTTGAAAACAGTTAATATCCTTTGACCGTTTATCAGTTGGGAAATGATTTATATTCTTATAAATTTGACAAAGTTCTCTATATATTTATTTTTGAAACTCTTAAAATCCTCCCCTCCTCCCCCGTTTTTCTGCTTTCCTCCCAATCTTGGATATATTAGGTTTTTTGTACAAAACATTTTAATTTAATGTAAACAAAATTATCCATTTCACATTGCACAATTTCTTTCTTGTCTATTCATAAATCTTTCTCAAATCCATAAATCTGATAGGCAGTATGATCCAGGTTCTTTTAAATTACTTATGATATCTCCCTTTATATTGAGGTTATGTATTCATTTTGACTTTTTCTTGATAAATGATGTAACATATTGGTCCATACCTAGTTTCTGTCAGACGGTTTTCCAGTTTTCCTAACAATTTTTTTTTTTTTTGCTTTTTGCTAAGGCAATTGAGGTTAAGTGACTTGCCCAGGGTCACACAGCTAGGGAATGTTAAGTGTCTGAGACCAGATTTGAACTCAAGTCCTCCTGACTTCAGGGCTGGTGCTCTATCCACTGCTCCACCTAGCTGCCCATTTTCCTAACAATTTTTTATCAGCGAATTATCCCAAAAGCTCAAATCTTTACATTTATCAGATACAGGGTTACTATAATATTTTATTACTGTGTGTGGTATATCTGTTCTACTATAATTACTTTCTAAACAACTTTAATAAATTCTTATTAATTGAATCATTATTCCACTCATCATTAGTGGTTTATGCAAACTTTTTTATTTGGCCTTGAACCTCGCATGATTTTTCTTTCCTCACCTTTTCACTAGAAAACTTTGCTTTAGATGTCAGTGGAAAAAAAAGAAATGAAGGCTATTTGTTGAGAGTTCCCTTTTATCCTTTCCTCCTCAGCTCACAAGATTCAGGTGCCTTCTGCCACTACCTTTTCCTTCAATAGTTTCACATGGACAATTGGCTTTTCTGCTTGCCGAGGTTTATCCTTTTACAAACACAAGTGATCCCATTTCATCCTGTCTTCTCCAGAAGATTGAATATTCTTCTATCCCTGCTTTTTCATAAATCTTCAATCTTTTTCTTTTCTTTTTTTTTTAAAGGACCTTCTTCTTCTTGATACTTTGTTTTTTATAAGTTCTCAGGGTATTATCTTTTCTTGGTTTTCTTCTTACCTGTCTGAATCCTCCTTGCTTCCTTTGATTTCTTCATCCACATCCTGCTAACTAATCATAGGTAATCCCTAAGGCTCTGTCCTGGGCTCTCATTTTATTTGCTCAGTTACCTAATCAGCCCCAGTGAATTCAATTAACATCTTTAGGCTAATGATTTTCAGATCGACTTCTCTAGTCTTTTTACTGGTGACTCAGATTTCAAACTCAAACTGAATGTCCTATAGACATCTGGATCTCAGCATCTCCAAAACCAAATTATTATCCCCCCTAACAAATACTTCTTTACCATCCTGCCACTCACTCAGGCTCTCAACCTATGTGTCGTCCTGGATTCCTCACTCTCTTCAAAATCCACTCTGTTGATAAGTCCCGTCAGTCCTCCCTTTGGAGTGTCTCTTCTTATAGCCCTCCCCCTTTCCTCTGCCACTCCTCCAACCTGAGTCTGGCCCTCAGTACCTCACACCTGCACTATTATTACCATAGCCTGCTGGTTGGTCGCTGCAGTCTATCATTCACTTGGCTGCCAAAAGGTTCTCCCTAAGGGCAGGTCTGACTGCGCTTCCCTTTTCCCCCACCTCCTTCTATAAACTCCAATGGTTCTCTGGGATCAATCTGCTGGTATTCAAGGCCCCGTCAAACTTTTCGATACTTACACTTTACTTTTCATCTACCCCTAATTCACATACTGTTATCCAGTGATAATGGCCTTTTAATGATTCTTTTCTTTTTTTTTATTTGCCTAACATATGTATGGGTAGTTCCTCAGCATTGATCTTTACAAAGCTTTCCATTACAAATTTTACCCCCAGTCCCCTCCCCTCCCCTAGATGGCAGGATATCCACTACATGTTAATTATGTTAAAATACTTGACAAATCGAATATATGTTATAGATATTTCTACACTTATCCTAATGATTCTTTTCATAAAGCACTCCTCTCAACTAGGGATTGGCACCCATGTCTGGAATTCTCACTCTCCTCATCTCCTTAAAGTTTCTTTAAAGTCTCAGCTAAAACCCCATTTTCTGCAAGAAACCTTCCCCAATTCCTCTCAATGCTAGTATATCTCCTTTAAGAATATCTCCAATTTATCATATCTCTATCTTGTTTGTACACTTATTTATATGTTGCCTCCACCATTGGAATTATTAGAATAGTGACTGTTATCTTTCTCTGTAACCTCTGTGGTTCACACTGTGGCTGACAATATATGGGTGTTCAATAAATACTTCTTGATTGAATGCTAAGAGCCATTATGACCCTGGTTGTGGGTTTTATGTGAATGATATTAAAAAAATGATATATGTTTTCTATTTATTTAACCTGACTTACTGAGAAGATAATATATCAGACTTAACTAGGTTCATGTATTCTTCAGTTTGGGATCCACTTCTCATGGTACATGTCAGAACTTTTTCAGTCCTACTTATCCCTTTTTGTCTATGTGTTTCTCTAAATTATGTGTGGAACCTTTCAGTGGAGTTAGAGGCGTTTCTCTAGTTTTTTTTTTTTTTTTTTTTTTTTTTTAATATTCCACGGGTTCAAGTGTAAGTCTTTGTTTCCCAAGGTGATCAGGGAAAAGGGAAAAGATCAAAAGACTGGAAATTAAAGAGATGTCCATCAATTAGGGGATGGTTGAACAAGGTGAGGTATATGGTTGTGATGGAACAATGCTGTGCTCTTAAGAGATTATGAGCTCAATCTTAGAAAATCATGGAGACTTGCATGAAATAATGAAGAGTAAAATGAGCAGAATCCAGAGAATGCTGCATACAATAACAGTAATATTGTTGGAAGAATAACTGTGAATGACTAAGTGATTTTGAGTAATAAAGTATTCAAATCAATTACAAAGGATCTATGAAGAAAGATGCTATCTACCTTCAGAGTAAAAAATGATAAGTAGAAATATGCATATTATGGTCATACGTGTATGTGTGTGTGTGTGTGTGTAATGATGTCTTTCTTTAGTGGGTGTGGGAAGGGAGAGAGACAGTTTAGAACTTATTAAAATGCTACCAAAAATTTTTTTTAATGTAGTACCTGGGCTGTTACCCCCATTCTCATTATATAACCTTTTCCAAGGGGTATATATATTTAAACTTCTATGCTGATTTTCACAAGAATTATCTGCTGTGTATAGAGGATATCAAATCTTTTCTTTATACAATGTGATCAAGTAATACCGAGGTGAGATTTTATGGTTTGTCTGGTAAATAATAGTTGTTTTCTCGTTTGTCCAGTAAATAATAGTTGTTTTCTCATTTTCCCATAGGTCTACTGGAAAGGAATTTGCCCTAAAAATTATTGATAAAACCAAATGCTGTGGAAAGGTAATGTGCATAATTGCCTATGAAAGAAATTTATAAGGCCAAAGATCTTTTAAATGTGTTATCTTCTCTCAGATGTTAATGAGGTATAGTTTTCAATTAAAGTTCCTATGTTTGGGGAACTAAATAAAAAAAATTAGAATCATAATTTTAGTAGAATGTTGAAAATCTGACCAAATTAGAGCCAGGAATCTTTTAGGTTTGTGTTTCCTGCATTTCAGAGTACTTGTTCATCCATGGCACCTCATTTCCTAAGTGGCTCCCTATACTGTTAAGCTAGAAGTTTAAGTAAATTCATCTTTTTTACTTTGTCACATTATATACTTTCTAGAAGACACTGAAACTGCTCTCTGAAACATACTCCCTGAAGCCCACTAAGCAAAAATACGAGTGATTTCTACTGCTTTCAGGTTGTTGTTGATTTTTTCATTCGTTAAAAGTCCTGACCAAAGGGGGAAAAAAAACAAAAAACAAAAAGAGATCCTAAATTTAAGGAGCTTACATTTTAATAGATAATGTGTATATATACTATAGGTGCATATAAGGAACATATAGAATACATGGAACATCATCTCCAATTTAGGAAGCCATTAGCAGCAGGAATGGGGGAGAAGGCAGTAAAAACTTGCCAAGGGAGCTGAGTTTTGGAGAAAGCCAAGAGTTCTAAGGACTGAAAATGAAGAAGGCAAGGGGGAATGGCAAGGCATGAAATAAACCTTCATTTAGTACCCAATATGTGCTGTGCTAAGCCCTTGACATTTGCTTTACAACAATCCTGCCAAGTGGGTGCTGCTGTTTTCCTCATTTTACCAATGAATGAGGAGACTGAGATAAGCAGAGATTAAGTAACTTGCTCAAAATCACACAACCAATGAGTTCCCTAGCCTGGTTTTAACTGGGTTCTTTCTGACTCAAAGCCCAATGTTCTACTTCCTGGGAAACTTTCAGTGTAAAAAGATGGAGAATCATGTATGAAGAACACCAAGTGGAATAGCATGGCTGGACCCCCAAAAAATACATGTAAGGGAATATTGAAGACTGTGAAAATAGAAATTGACTAGGTTTTGAAGAGCTGTGAATGCCAGAGGGGATTTTTTGTTGTTTTGTTGTTTTTTTAACTAGTTGTAATAGGGAACCACTGGAATTTATGGAGTATGTGAGGGGGAGGTCTGTTCTTTAGGAAAATTACTTTAGCAGTTGTGTGGGAATGTATTGGAGTAGTGGAGTAACATGAGAAAGGGAGGTCAGTTAGAAGGCTTTTGTAGTAGGCTAAGAGACTATGGGGCCCTTGACCAGAGTGGTGCCAGTGTGAATGAAGAGAAGTAAATGTATAGAAGTTAGACTCTGGAGGCAGGAAGATCAAGATATGGAAATGGATTCAATATGTTGTGGGAGTAAAAGTGGAGATTAAACCAAGATTAAAAACCTGAGTGACCAGGAGGATGATTGTGTGATTTGACAGTAATGGGTGAGAAGGGATAGATAGAAGAAAAAAACAAGGGACATTTAGTGAAATATGCCGACTGATATGGGAGATGCCAAGAGAGTTCGAATGAGAAATCAAATATGAGTGCTTATGTTGTTTTTCCCTACCCACCTCCTCCCTCCTTGAGCTTCTACATGTAAAATATTGAGATTTCTTGGGAAAGGGAAAACAAGTTTTTAAAGATCTTATTAAGTGTTAGGTTATTTCAGTTGCATCCAACTCTGTGACTCCATTGGGATTTTCTTGGCAAAGATGGTAGAGTAGTTGGCCATTTCCTTTTCCAACTCATTTTCCAGAAAAGGAAACTGAGGTAAACAGGGTTAAGTGACTTGCCCAGAGTCACACAGCAGGAAGTATCTGAAGCTGGATTTGAATTCAGGAAAAAGAATCTTCTAGGTCTGACACTATTCATTGTACCACTTAGGTGTCCAAACTTTTTTTTTTAAAGCTTTTTATTTGCAAAACATATGTATGGGTAATTCTTCAACACTGACCCTTACAAAGCTTTCTGTTACAAATTTTTCCCCCCTAGTTCCCACCCCTCTCCTAGATGGCAGGAAGTCCACTACATGTTAATTATGTTAAAATACTTGACAAATCGAATATATGTATACATATTTCCACACTTGTTGTGCAAGAAAAATCTTATCTACAAGAAAAAAAAATCTGAGAAAGGAAGGTGTCCAAACTCTTAATAATCTTAATAAGACCTCAATAATACAGCTTTATATAAACCTCTGTATACTTGTGTATATATTCTGTAGCATGCAATATCAATTTGCCTACATTCCCAGACTGAGGAAGAGGTAACACTTGCAATTAAAAATTCTAAAGATCAGCAACATATATATATATGTATATATATATATATAATAAAGAACATAACAAAGATAAGACAGGAAAGTTTTGCACACAGTTCTTTGACAGGAAAAGAGGAATAGACTGACATAGGAAATCATAATAATTTTTTCATGCAGTAAGAAGGGCAATGTTGAGATGAAATCATATGACTGAAAGATAGAATCAGTCAGCACAAGGGAATGATGTCCTCCAGTTCAAGAGCATGAATGAGAAGGCACCCGTTGGAATTGAACATTGGCACAATTGATGAGTAGGAGAAGGAAAGGGACAAAGAGTCAAGGGGAGGGATTGGTCTATAGTTATTTGGTATCAATTAGGGTCAATGTTGAAGAGAAGAAAGAGAAGGCAGAGAGTAGAGGGACAAATAAAGAGAATCTATTTATCTTCTGAAAGGTAAATTTAGCAAAATTGAATTAGAATCTTTCCTTTCTTTTTTAAAAGTTAAACATTTGCTGAGTAAAGGTTATTAAATATATAACTGAGTAAAATTTCAGCAACTGTAGGCATGTTTTTGCAGCTGTAAGCCTTTTAACTTGTAAACCTTAAGATCAGTGCCCTCACTAGGTGATTAAAATGTACAGGTCACTTTGAAAATTTCGTTCTTTTTCTTTGATGCCTTAATGTAGCCTTAATGTAATATATATATATATATATATGTATATATATATATTAAAAATAGATCTTAAACCGTCTTTCCTCTGGTTTTTCTCCCTTTTGCTGCACAAAATCCAAAAAATCCAAAAATCTTAATTTGCTTAGTTTTCCAAAGTTAGTAGTTGTGGCATATACAGTACTGCTTTTATTAATCACTGTTACCTCTAAACTGAGCTATTTGGAAATGACAGTGGTCTCTTTTCACTGTGTTAAGGATTCTTATATTAGCAAGCATTCTTTTTTTTTCTCAATAATATTTTATTTTTCCAAATACTTGTAAAGATAGTTTTTAACATTCATTTTTGACTTTATGACTTTTATGACTTTATGTTCTTTTTTGTTTGTTTTTTATTAAAAGCTTTTTAATTTACAAAACATATGAGTCATATTTTTCTACATTGACCTTTGCAAAAACTTTTTTTTTGTTCCAAGCTTTTCCCCTCCTTCCCCCACCCCCACCCCTAGATGACAAGTAATCTAATACATGCTAAATATGATAAATTATATTACAAATCCAAAATATATATATATATATATATACAGTTATCTTACTTCACAAGAAACATCAGATCTAGAAAGAGAGAAGAAAAAAAACAACCTAAGAAGGAAAACAAAATGCATGGAAATATTCACAGAAAGCGTTAAAATGCTATGTTGTGGTCCACACTCAGTTCCCTCAGGCCTCTCTCTGGATGTATATGACTATCTTCATCGCTGAACAATAGGAACTGGTTTGAATCACATCATTGTTGAAGAGAACCATGTCCATCAGAATTGATCATCATATAGTCTTGTTGCTGTGTATAATGTGCTCCTGGTTCTCTGATTTCACTCAGCAAGTCTCCCCAGGCCGCTCTGAAATCGTCCTGCTGGTCGTTTCTTATAGAACAATAATATTCCGTAATATTCATATACCATAATTTATTCAGCCATTCTCCAATTGATGGGCATCCTTTCAATTTCCAGTTTCTTGCCACTACAAAAAGGGCTGCCACAAACATTTTTGCACATGTGGGGCCCTTTCCCTCCTTTAAAATCTCTTTGGGATATAGGCCCAGTAGAAACACTGCTGGGTCACATGGTATGCACTGTTTGATAACTTTTTGAGCATAGCTCCAAATTGCTCTCCAGAATGGTTGGTTCCATTCACAGTTCCACCAACAATGTATCAGTGTCCCAGTTTTCCCACATCCCTTCCAACATCCGTTAATATCTTTTCCTGTCATCTTAGCCAATCTGACAGGTGTGTAGTGGTATCTCAGAGTTGTCTTAATTTGCATTTCTCTGATCAATAGTGATTTGGAGCACCTTTTCATATGACTAGAAATAGTTTCAATTTCTTCATCTGAAAATTGGAGCACCTTTTCATATGACTAGAAATAGTTTCAATTTCTTCATCTGAAAATTAAATTTATCAATTGGAGAATGCCTTGAATCCTTATATATTTGAGTCAATTTTCTATATATTTTAGAAATGAGGCATTTAACAGAACCTTTGCATATAAAAATGTTTTCCCAATTTATTGCTTTTCTTCTAATCTTGTCTGCATTCGTTTTGTTTGTACAAAAACTTTTTAACTTGATATAGTCAAACTTATGTATTTTGTGATTAATGATGATCTCTAGTTCTTCTTTGGCCACAAATTCCTTCCCCCTCCACAGGTCTGAGAGGTAAACCATCCTACATTGTTCTAATTTGTTTATAATATCATTCTTTATGCCTAGATCATGAATCCATTTTGACCTTATCTTGGTATATGGTGTTAGGTGTGGGTCAATGCCTAGTTTCTTCCATACTAGTTTCCAATTATCCTAGCAGTTTTTTATGACTTTATGTTCTACATTTTTCTCCTTCCTTCCTTTCTCTCCCCTCTTCCCAAGACAGCAAGCAATCTGATACAGGTTAAATATGTGCAAACCCTTAAAACATTTCCATATTTGTCTTATTACGCAAGAAAAATCAGACCAAAAGGGAAAAAATCATGATAAAGAAAAAGCAAACATTTAATAAAAGGTGAAAATACTATAGCAAGCATTTTTTTTACCGTATTTCTTTTTAATATGTTTTTGAAGAAGGAGCCTATATTCATTGAGCAGCAAGGGTTAACCAGTCAGTGAGTCAGAGCAAGAATAGATTCACTGTTCCTTTGCAACATAAAGCTGTACTTTATTGTAAGACAGGAACCACTCCCGTGTTAGGCTTTACACACACACACACACACACACACACACTTCACTGTCAAAAATTATCTTGTTTTCACTATCATCCCTCTCTGCTTTCATGCAACAAAACAAAGCTTTGGAATAGGTTCACGTGTGAACTGTTTGGTTACATTATTGTGTACCAACCATTCACCAGGTATATTGATAGAGGTATGAGTAATGTAAATTTGGAATGGCAGAAAACTAATATGATAGCTCAGTGGCATTTAGAAGTTTATAAACAATCATGCACTTTTACCAAAAATGAATTTCTTTTGTGGAAAATGTGATTTGGAGAGGATATCATATTGTTAGAAATGTAGCTCCTACATTGCTATATGTGAGGTTGGAAGATAACATTGATAAGGATGTTTGCATATTTTTTGATTTTAGAGTTCTGTTTTCTGATAAGATAGACCCTGAAATACACATAAGTTGTAAGGAACTAATTCTTTAGAAGCATTTTTAGGGAAAAATTAAATAATGAGGTAGAAAATATCCCTCCTACTCCCAAGAATATTGACCATGCAGCATGTGGTGTGATGCATTCATGTGAATACAATGTTTTTGGAATAAATAGCACTTCATCTTTGAAGCATTACATTTCTGGTGGTTCTGCAAGAAGCCCTACTGTATATTTCAGAGCATTTTCCATTGTGCCTTTATTGGAACAAATAAAAGAAAGGTAATAACTTAAGGCAGAAGCAATCCCTCTACTATGTTATATGATAGAATATCAGAGTTGGAAAAAGATCTCATAGATCATATAGTCTAACCTGTAAATGACAAGAAATCCCCTTGACAACTTTCCCAAGAAAGTCGTCATCTAGTCTTTGTCTAATGGTCTCTAGTGAGGGAGAAACATCTCTCCTAGAGAACCTATTCCATTTTTGGATATCTTATCCTAATTTTCATTAGCGCTTCTTCCATTTGCTTCATCTAAGTTCCAGCTTCTTAAACTGTGGGTCACAACCCCATATAGGATCTCAGAACTGAATGTGAACATCATGAAATTATGATTATTATCAGTAAATATATTAATATATCTATTTTACATACCTATATATCCATTGTCATGTAAAAAAATCATAGGGGAGAAGAGTTTTTAAGTTGAAAATACTTAAGAAGCCCTGATTTATGTCACTATAAATGAGGATTTATTTCCTGAATATGAACAATGAAGAAATTTGCCTATAAGTCATTATAATTTTGGAGGAAACCTGGAAGCACTGCAGGGCAGGTTTAGCTTTAAATGATAATTCTCCATAACAATATGGTTTTCATGGTTGGGATGGGTAATAAATACCATTATCATCTTATTTGTTTCATAAAGATCAAGATGAATTTATCTTAATCTTATCATACCATCAAAATTTCATTCAGCTTCTCATTTCTCAAGATAGTCAGGAAACAGTTCAAAAGTGGGCTAAAGAGAGTGCATATTTTCAAACTAGGTGCTTCAGTATATAGGAATGGCAGTTTGTGCCAAGCTTTCCTTTCCTTCATCTCTTGTGAAAAAGACAAGCTGACCACACAACTGCTTCCTTATGGGAATGTGCAAGAGATTTTGCAGCTGCTTCTATGTGTGGTATTACCTAGAATTGCTAAACCTGTATAATTTAGAAACAGTAAATTTACCCATCTTTCCAGAAGCCCTGTAAGAGTAGTTCTTAGAACTTATAGGGGTCACTAAGATGTTAGTTTCATCAGTTGTGTGAGAATTGTCTTAGGTTACTGAAAATTGGTGGGGGAGGAGGAAACTAAGGAATCTCCCATGACAGTCATTAAAAGTAAAATAAAAATAAAATTTAAATTAAATTTAAAAACTCTTCTGACTTGGAGAGATTGGCATGGTTTTACTGGAAAAACAGTGGTTTGGATGGCTTTCCCAACCCAACAATAGCATAATTTTTACTTAAAATATTTCAACTAGTCAAATATGTTTAACTTTGTAGCTGTCATTTTGTTTTTGAGAAATTCAGCTGAATTTCATACACATAATTCTTCATAAACCATGTTCTTAGTGACATGCTGGTAAATGTTTAACAACCAACCCTTTGGAAAAAATAATGTGCACAAAATACACTTTTAAGTTTAATCTACATTATTAACATTTTCTTCAGTCTAGAAAAATTCAGAAAACAATAAATCAAGCCATGATTTATAGCATTTGGAGATTTCAAAGATGTAAATGCTCACATTGCAAATTTAACAGCCCTCTTGGATTGATTCTAGCATACTTGTGTGTTTTTATCATCTCATCAATAGAAATTCTCTGCAACAATGCAGATCTCAACAACGTTCATGTAATTTATAGTCTTAACACTGAGAAATGAGACTTTACAAAGTTTATGCAGCTATTAAGTGACAGAGGAAGACCCCAAGTCCTTGGTTCTATTCACTATTCCTTATTTGTTTAATTATTTGGGTATCCATGTTTCAGGACAATTCATATGATTAACAGATAACAAACATATATATAATATTTTATGGTATGCAATGTGTGTGTATATATATCTATATCTATATAGTGTCATAGTCCATAATGTGTTTATGTACATGAATATACACTTATACATATTTATATATGTGCATATATTTATATTTATGTACATAAACAATGTGTGTATATGTTTGTGCATGTATACGTACACATACACAGATATATAAATGTGGGTGAAGAAATTGTTATAATACTATTTTTCTGTAGTGATGATCTTACATGGGTCACATCAACCTTCATAGATAGTTCATTGGTGGTTTTTTTTTAAGAGTCAAAATAAAGTTAAAATTAAGGTAATAGTCTTTATGATATTATGTTTCCATATAGAAATGGCAATAATTGGAAATTGCCTCTTTACTGCCATTTCTTATAATCCTTAGCTTCCTCCAAGCACTTCTCAGTGTTCCCTCCTCTCTCAAATTTAAATGTATATACTTCTCTATGGGTAGAGTCTATCTTTCCCCCAGTAGAATATAATCTCTTTGAGGACAGCCACTATTTTTTGCTCTTGTATTTCCAGCTCATCCCTTGCTCATAATTGTACCTTGCACATGGTATGTAATGCTAATAAATTCCTTTTGAAGTGGATTGGTTTAAATGCAAGAGCAAACTAAAGACTTCATTCTCTTTGTTAAGATAAAGAGTCCATTTGATAACAAACCACAACTCCTTATGATTCTTAGAACCGTTTTCCAACCAACTAAGCTAAAGTTCAGTATCCACAAAGGAAGGCTTTTATAATTAATGTCTGTTGTTAGGAGTTTGTGTTAGAAATACAAAGGACAAAATTAGATAATATTTATAAGGTATTTTGCTAATTTTAAAGCATATATAAATATTGGCTATTATGAAATAGAGGAGAGACTACTACTTTAAAAAAATTTTTCAGTATTGTTTTATTTTTCCAAATTCATGTAAAGATAATTTCCAACATTCATTTTTGTAATGTTTTGTGCTCCAAAAGTTTCTCCCTCCTTCCATTACTTCTCCCTCTCCAAGATAGCAAATACGTTCAATTCTTTTAAACGTATTTCTATATTTGAGACTGCTACCTTCTAAATCAGTTTCATTAATTCTCATTGCATAGGAACACCTGATTGAGAATGAAGTGTCCATACTGCGCAGAGTTAAACATCCAAATATAATCATGCTGATTGAGGAAATGGATACTGCTACTGAGCTTTTTCTGGTGATGGAATTAGTCAAGGTAAGAAGCCTTAGAAATTTTCTCTGACTTTCTTTTAGTGTTGACTTCAATGTCAAATAAAGGGTTGTTTTTTCTTTTTTATTAAAGCCCATTCAGAAAAATCCTTTGCTGGCATGTAAATATTGTTTTCTTTAGTTATAGGTTTAACCATATCACTCATCAGCTCAAAACCCATCTATGACTCCCTATTTTCTACAGGAGTTTTAAAAATAAAGATTTTTACAAACTGAAGCCTTCTGATCTACCTCACTTAATTTAATGTTATATTCTATTTTCCTACAAAACCAGATTATTAACTACTCTCCCATCTTCAAAGCCCTCTTTCATGTCTTTTTTAAAATCTCTAAGCATTTGCCTAGAAAACATTCATATCCTTGTTAGAATCCTCTTCCTTCAAGGCTCTATTTAGGTACTCCCTCTCTGCAAAACCTTCTCTGATCACAGCCTTTCTTGTATTATGCTTGCCTTAGAATATAAGCTCCTTGAAGAACTATACCTTTTAAAATTTTATATCCCCAATACTTAGTTGGGTGTTATGAACATGGTAGTTAATAAATATTTGTTGCACTGAATGCCCATGTTAATTCTAATTTTCCATGTAAATTTTGATAGAATATTTGTGCTCCTATAAAATAGGCTGATAGCAGGGCAGCTAGGTGGCACAATGGATAGAGCACCAGCCCTGAAGTCAGGAGGACCTGAGTTCAAATCTGGTCTCAGACACTTAACATTCCCTAGCTGTGTGACCCTGGGCAAGTCACTTAATCTCAATTGCCTCAGCAAAAAGCAAAAAAAAAAAATAGACTGATAGCTATGTATTAATCATACAAGTAATTCCATGGTGATATTTGCTTTAGGGTGGTGATCTCTTTGATGCAATTACTTCCTCAACCAAGTATACAGAGAGAGATGGGAGTGCGATGGTGTACAATCTGGCCAGTGCCTTGAAGTATCTTCATGGTCTCAATATCGTGCATAGGGACATCAAGCCCGAGAACCTTTTGGTAAGTCAGCACTTTGTGCTTATGCTTTTCCTCTGAAATGATTAGGGTTGTGTGGTTAAAGGAGAAAACTACCCGTCTCTGCTAGTCATGGCACAGAGTGTTGGGAGAGCATATATTGTGAGTATCAACAGACTTGAAATAAATCAATTTTCTTAAGATATTGTTTGAATAGATATTTGCCAGGAACTGGAATCTATGCTCATTTACATTTTGATCATGGGTTCAAAGATTAGATGAATACTAGATGAGATCTTCAAACTCATCTAATTTGAGCTCTTTGTATAAGAGGACCCTAAGAATGAGAAGTTTGCTCAAGTTCTTCTAGGTAGGAGTGTCGGGGGAGGATTTAAAATGAGAGTCTGTCCTGAGCTGCCCCCCAGTAGGGATATTTGTCTTTTCTTTTCAAAGAGGCCCAATGCTATCTTGGAGTGCTATCTTGTGAACTGGATTGAAGTGAGACAGAGCTGCACAAGGTTGCCAGGTTGACTGGCGATGACCCAGGATGCTTGAGTAAGCTCTCCCTGCATAGTATTGTGGGTTTGAGCATCTATTCCAACTACCTCATTTTACAGATGAGGAAACTGAAGCCTTGAAAAGTGGAGTCCAAGGTCATACAACTTATTAAAGGCAGAGCTAGAAAGATAACCTAGCTCAGTATTCTGTGCCCCAACTTTTTGTGAAAATGTGTATGAAGGAATTTAAAGGCAAGACATTCTCAGTGGCCCTTTGGTAGATTAAGGTATCATTTTTTACCTCTCCCCCACTTCAGTAATATTATTTGATGGCTTCTTATTGTCTTCATTTTAAATGATGTGAGTTTTTCTTTCCTTCCTGTCCTTTCCCCCGAAGGAATTATATTTCATTACTATGTCTTCCCATTAGGGAAATAAATATCTCCTGCCCTGTAATATGATATGTATCATAGACTCTGTTTTATGAACTCTAAGATAGAACTGAAGACA
>JAJPUD010007615.1:68907-104363 GCA_023553655.1 Myrmecobius fasciatus | reverse complement strand
CAGGCACTGTACTAAGAACTTTAAAATCATCATCTCATTAGATAGTTAAAGTGATTGGAGCCAGGACTAAGACAACTAAGCCGTCCTTTCCAACCCTTCCCTTTTCATCCCTGAAAAGAGGACATCAGGGAGTCCTATGTCCTTGACATGGCAGTGTGTTGCAAAACAAGAACTAGAAACTAAAGAAGAAAAGCAGAGGGAATTCTCTTCGCATTGCTACCCAAGCAATGGCAAATTATATGGAAGTACTAGATTTGGAAATCCCAGTTTTGTCATTTACTGCCTGTCTTTATCATCTTATTCAAGTCATTTAAGCAATTTGGGTGTCCTCATCTATAAAATGGAGGATGCATTTAGACTCAATCTATGACTTATCAGGTCCATTCCTTTTCAAAATCTATGATGCTTTTAATGTCCTTTTTTGAATCATCATGGGCATCTGGGGTGCCTGTGATCAAAAACTGAAATATTTTATTCTTATCTAGCCTTTCGTCTCCATATTGCTCAATTATACCATGACCAGACAAAGTCACTGAAATTTTCTCTGTAGACACATATAGTTTTTTGATCATTTTCATTATGTCCAATACTTTGTGACCACATTTGAGATTTTCTTAGCAAAGAAACTGGAGTGATTTGTTATTTTTTTCTCTGGCTCATTTTACAAATCAGGAAACTTGAGTCAAACGGGGTTAAGTAACTTGCCCAGGATCATATAAATAGTAATTATCTGAGGCCATATTTGAATGCAGGCAGATTAGTCTTCAGGACTCCAGACAAGGTGCTCTGGTGCTATCTAGCTGTCTCTGTAGACCTGTAAAGGATAGCATAAATTCATGATAACTTTAATTTATTCACATATTCTATAGAAGACAATGTTTCATGTACTATTTCTTTGAGAATACAATGACATGTGAATAGCAGTGTAAATGCAATTTACATGAGCAGATTAACAATAACTACTTAATCAATGACCTGTTTTTCTACAGTACCTTTGCACTGGCCATTCTCTATCCCTGACCTTTGCTTTGGAATTCTGTACTTTTTTTTTAAGACTTAACTCCTATATTCCATGATTTATGAAGTGTATTCCCAATCCCCATTTTTGCTGCTATCCTCCTTCATTTTCTAATGTATCTGTATCTTGTATTTATTCCATATGTACACATGTAGTAATATATTTTGCCTCTTCCAAAAGTCATCAGTTTTTATTAAGCATTATGGTGTGCTAAGTCAAAAATATGAAAACTTTGATTTTCCCAACTTCAGGTCTGGAGTTCTATATATTCTGCCATCAGTTGTTTCAGAGAGATTAATTTAGTTGCTCCTTGTCACATTGGATTGTTAGGGACATTCTAATGCTAGGGAGGCATCTCTTCTGGTACTTTCCCAGAGGGTGGCAATGATTCTAGGTTTTCCACAACTCTCCCAATAGAATACATCCATTCTACTTGACAGGTTCCATCAATCTGGGGAACCTTAAGTGGCAGGCTTGTTGTCCAAGGGCTAGCCTGGGTCTCAGTTTTTCCTTTGATGAAAGAAAGAAATTGGACAGAATGATCTGTAATGTCCTTTCCAGCTTTAACATCCTCCCATTCCATGATAGAGTATGGAAGGATACAATGGAAATACCAGGTACAGTTTCACAAAGACTCAGGAAAGAACTCTTAAACTGAGTCAAAAAAGGCTACCAAATTGACCAGGGGAGGTCCTGTGGGGACATTATCAGAAAGCCAACTCTATGACTAGAAGAACAAGTCTGTCCTACACATTCTGCTGATGTAGGGCAGGCCCATTGATTGACGAATATTGCATATGTGAAATTATTTATGGTTTGACTCATTTCCTTCTCTGTCTTTAGGCCATCACCAGAAGAGGCTCTACAGTGGCGTGATTCCCTGGAGAAGCTTCTCCAGAACAACTGTAAGTCTTGATTGCTATTAGCTCTAGATCTGGAGTTAAGAAAATCTTAGTTCAAATCTTGCCTTAAACACTTACTGACAAGTAAGAACTTGGATAAGTCAATTAACCTCTATCTGCCTCACTTTCCTTAATCCAAAAAAATCTGCTAACATTAGCACCTACCTCCAAGATTTGTTGTTAAGACAAAATGAAATAATACATGTAAAGTGCTTTGCAAATTTAAATAACTATATAAATGTTAGGTATAGTAATAATAATTGTTTGTAATTTCTCAGTCATCTCTGACTCTTCATGTCCTACTTTGAGATTTTCTTGGCAAAAATACTAGAGTGATTTGCTATTTCCTCCTCCAATCCATTTTACAGATGAGGAAACAGACAAACAGGGTGAAATAATTTGCTCTAGATCACAAAATTAGTAAGTTTCTGAGGTCAGAATTATTGAGTTCTTATCATTATGACTGCTAGAAGATCAGGGCATTGGAAGAGACTTTTATATTTGAAATTGCCTTCATTTTATAGAAAAAGGAACCAAGTTTTAAGTAAGTCATTCGGGCAAAGTTATATAGTGAGATGATAACCACTTCATTCCAGATTTCCTATTATGATTTTTCATTGCTCCATTTCTGACTCCACTCCCTACCCCCATCTATCAGCTGGATGTGTTTCCCATCCCATTCCTCATCACTGGCACTATTCCCTTACCAGCTCTTCTGTCTCCCTTTCCCCATATTTGCTCTTCATCTAACACCTTAGCTCTCTACTAAATAATTTTGGGAAATAGAACTAAATTGCTTGATTGGTTCAGTAAAAATTGTCTTAGAACACAGAGGAAGGTCAAAATACTTAAAATCAATAAACCAAAAATGGCAGAGCTAGAAAGGGATCTTGGAAATCAACTAAGCCAACCTCTTCATTTTACAGATAAGGAAATAGAGACATACCGAAAAATGACTTCTCTAGATGACAGATCTAGTTAGTTATAGGACTAAGAATTACATGGAGTCATTGGATTGGACATTGGAATGTCACAGACCTCAATGATACCTTTTTTCTACTCCACACCAAACAATTAATTCTATCCTCTCTGCAATTTCCACACTTGAGAATAGGAATTATTTTATTTTGCCTTTATTTGTATCCCCAGCACTTATACAATGCCTGGAACAAAATAGGCTCTTAATCAATCTAGGTGGTTCATTGATTAATTCTATTTGCCCCTTTAGGGCCAAAAAAATTATAAGCTTCTTGAGGACAAATAAATTATAAACTTCTTGCTTTTCTTCATATCCTCATCTGTTATTACAATATGTGACACATAGTAGGCGCTTAATGTTTTTCATTGATTGATTTAAACAGAACAAGGCAGCCACTCCTTTTAGTCATTTAAGTTTATCCCGTCTAAGTGGGGTAAACTCTTCTCTAGGTTAAACATCCCCAGTTCTTCCATCAGTCCTCATATGCGTGGAATTCAAGGTCTTTGAGCATTCTGGTTCCCCTCTTAGAAATCAATAGATCAACAAACATTTATTAAAGGCTTCCTGGGCTATGCTTGAAGCAGAACTCCCCAGTGCATTTTCTCCAATGCTGTGTCCAGAAATGAGCTAAGTACATGTTACTTTCTGTCTAAGTAACAAGTCCATTAGTGGCCCAGCACTAAAGTCTTAGCTCTGGGACACCTGACTCCCAATATTTTTGTTCTGATTCACAGTCCAATGAGCCTCTTCTTTAGAAGAGAAAACAGAAGAAGGAATTCTATTTTCTTTCTATTGACTATTATTATCATTTCATTCATTCCCTATCCCTCAAAGTCTTCCTCTCCTTTTTAATAGAAGTTTTGTAAAACCCTCTTTTCATTATTCTTAGTACTATAAAACATATCTTCTGATTCTGTATTATTTTTATTCAGTCCTTTAGGTGAGATTCAAACTCATAATTCCTTGTTCTGTACTCATTACTTTTATATGTCTTGGGCTTACCTAACAAGTTACACAGCTACAGCCCTATTGCCGTTCCTTGAAGCACTCAATAACAGATTTAGTATCCTTATTAACTGAGGTTTGACGAGGATGTTTTGTAATCCATGAAATTATGATAGCAAAATGAATATTTTATGGCATCAAATCAATCATTCTACTGCTATTTATTGGTATTCTTTAAATACTATAGTTCTATGCTTGTGTTTTCAACAGAGACAGGAAGAAAGATAAATATTTCTCTATCCAGGTGTTTTCCTTTTAAGTCACTATAATACTTGGGGAGAACTGCCCATATTTCTAAGGATGTTATTAGACAAAAAGCTATTGGGATAAAGGAACTGGGATAGGAGGTAAGCTAGAGGCCTCTAGTGAATATCAATCCTATTTGTAAATCAAAAACTAACACATCTCATGTCTTACAATAGCAATATATTTAACATTAGCCTTGAGGATTGTCAAATGTTTAGGGAAAATCAAAGGGCCAGAAAACTTTATTATTTAGCTCAAGAGTTGATGTCTTTCACAGTGAAAAGTACTGAATCTTTTATTTCCAACACTATATCCTTGGGGCCTGTGTCTTACATTCCAGGGAAAGACATCATTCATCATTTTAAAGTCCCATCCAATCAGTACTCAGATCTCCAAATCTACTAAAATAACATAATCGTGACTGAGAAAAGTTTGTAAATATTAGGCCTAGAGGAATTAGAAAAGGACATCCAGTCCATTCTCCTGCTGACAAGTAGGATCATGATTTCTACTTAGTAGACACTTCAAAAGTGTGAATGAGTAATGGGTGAATAATGCATCTTGTAGCTCTATATCCATAATAGACCTATCTGTTTCCTACCCCACTCCCACTCTAGTCTGCCATGGATTCCAGACCAGCACCATCCAATGCCATACCAGGGAGCCAGGAACTGTTCTTTTCCTCTGATCCCTTAATTGCCTCCTTGCCCAGTTTCCATCAGGCACCAGATGCTTGCTGATCCATATTCTTGTTTCCCAAGGTCTGTAGGGTCTTACCTTCAGTCCTGTTACACTCCTTCTCTGAACCTCCCTATGTATCTCCTGACCTTTCCATTTGCCGTGAACTGAACCAAACCTTATTTTATGGATTGTTTCCATCTTTTTGACTCTGAACTTCTTTTCTATTTGTATTCTCAGCATTTAGCACAGTGCTTAATAAAGGCTTAAACTTAAAAATATATATATATATATTTTTTAAATTATATCATTCTAGGATACAGTGAAATTATAATTAAATGTTAAAAGTTAGAACAGTTAAAAATATTCCTGACAAACCATCATGCAGTTAAATAATAATTAAAACATCAAAAACAAGCACACTATAGAAATCTATATGCATACTAATTAGCAACATTCTTAATAAGGGGTCAAATAACACATTTTAGAAACAATTGTTAACAATGTAAAAATAATCGTGACTAAAAATCAACATCAACTCATGAAGATATATAGAAATATATTGTATGTATACAAATGCATATATATGTGGATATATGCATAAATAGGTATATATAAATATAATTTGTATGTAAACACATATGATATATGTATATATTTCAGAAAATATTTGTAAACAAAGTAGTAAAAGAGAGAACTAATGAACTGACCTCACAAATAAATAATTTGGAAAATTAATAAATATTTATAAAATAAACTAGAAGGAAAGAATATTAAATATTAGATGAGAAAAAATAAAACAAAAAATTTCAAGACCATGGAAATTATAAATATTTGAAAGTTGTTTTCTTAAATACTAAGGAAATTGGCACATGTTTAATTAATTGGAAAAAAGAAATATGAAAATCAAATTATTAAATGAAAATGAACCAGGTCAATTTACAACACAGTCAAATAAAATAAAATAACTTTCAAAACTAAAACATATAAGGAGAGATAAGCAAAAAGGAGTGAAAAAAATGGATCATCACAAGCACAATATAAAATAGCTTAAATTATCAAAACAAAAAATAGATATTTAACAATCCAATATTAGAGAGAGAAAGAATTCATTGAATTATCGAAGAAAGACGGGAAGGAGGGCTATGATCCAGATGCATGTATGATAGAATCCTATTAATCATTTAAAAACAACTAATATTTTTGATACAAAAATTATTTTGAACAATTAAGAAAAAGTGCACTAACCAACATATTTTTATGATTCAGAAATGGTTGCATATCAAAATAATCAATGTTTAAGTATAGACAAATGTCACTTATGAATATTGATATAAATATTAATGAAATTGCAGAAAAATAATTATTGCAATATGTTAAAAATGCATTCATTTTGAACAAATTATAACTATGCAAGAAATGCAAAGATGGTGCAACAGTAGGTAAATAATCAGCATAACTCACAGTATTCAAATCTTCAAGCAGATCTAGGGTCTTATCAACTTGGCATTCCCTTCATTTAATCAAATTGCAACATATCCATCCCTGGACATCATTCAAAACTTTTGTCAAAGTTTCTATGTAACTATGCCACAAATTTACTAAATGCACAAGGATTAAAATATTTTATTCTCAAATTAAGAAATAAAATAAGCATTTTCATAACATGGTAGAATAGAAAGGGAGGAAAAAGGTGATTGTACATAAAACAGAAAATCTATTATATTCAACTCAGATTTGAACTCAAATTCTCCTGACTCCAGTGCTCTATTCACTGCCCCATCTAGCTGCCCCAAACGTGCTATTCTTTTAAAATATATAACATTATCATGTGATTTTCTTTTTTACCCCTTTTCTCTTTCCTCCCCCACACCTCACCCTAGAGATGGTTATCATTAGACATAAATTTCCATTCCATTCTAATGACTTTATACTAGGCAGTTCAGTCTATCCTTCAAAAACCTAATTCCAGTGCATATCAATCCTATTTATAAGTTAAAAATGAACACATATCATGTCCCACAATGGTAATATATCTAACATTAGCCAATGGGGCTGTTAAATGTTTAGGGAAAACCAAGGGTCCAGAAAACTTGGAATGTAAACATTCTTCTTTCCAAGATAACATCTTTCTCATTGAATATAACAGTTTACATATCCAAAAGGAGACATATCACATTCATTCTAGATCTTGTGAATTGATTTATTCTGAACTTAGACAGCTTTTGTGCTAATTCTGGGCGCTACCCATGACCTCTAAAAGTAAACTTGTTTTCTCTTGATCTTTCCTTAGTAGAAATGAAAACAGCTGGGTACAATCCACTTTAAAAAAACAATGATTTTTACGGTTTTTGAAGACTGTGATTAAATCACATCTTAGCCTCCTCTTCTCCAGGCTGCATGATCTCAGATACTTTCCCTGAGATTCCTCAAGGCTCTGAAAATGTTCCAGCTCCTACATATTCTTCTTCAGTTGTGGAAGATCATCTGGCTTTCATTCAAGAGGTCTGGTGGGACTCACAAAGGATATTTTCTTTAGACTCAAAAATAAATGGCCCTAGACAATTCAAATTGGGAATGGCCTTATTAAATAATGCTTCCAATGACAATATGTGAATCCAGGGAATTAAGATACTATACTCAGTCCCCAAGAAATTTCCATTCAAGAGTTATTTTCCCCCAAAAGTCCTAAAGGTCACAGTGTTTCCTGCAGACACTTATAGGCCTTGTCCTTTTCCTTGGGAAGCAGAGCAGTTCAACATTTGGCCTTCATCTTTCATACTATCTTTAGGTAGTCTTGCTAACACTTTTCCATTGCTCCATCATTTTTTCCACTCTCTCTTACTCTCTTTTCTTATTTCTTTTTGTGTCCAATACCTTTACCTATCCCGTACAATAAAAATAATGAAATATTCTAAATACATCAAGATTAATAAAACTTTTTTAATGTATATGAGTGCTAAAGAGACAGAAAACCTTCTCTGATGATTTTTTAGTGGAAGCTTAGTTTCTTTATGATTTATCATTTGCATAAGAAAAAGATCCCCTACAATCACCATCCTTAGAGGCTACCTGGTAGCATGATGGTGACTCTGGGTTCTCAAGGCTATCACAGCATATCCCAAGCTTTGACAGGGCCCATCAGTCTAGAAAGACTTTGAATGAGTAAGGGCCCCTTGATGGACTGCATTGTTGAAATTCAGAGATGGTCATCGATGGTAATTATTTATTAAGTATTCACTTTTTTTCTTGTTTTACAGCTTAAACAATTCATGAAGAGTGTTTATTAATATTTAGAGAAACTATGAGCTCCATTAGTAGGGAAAAGTATTTAGACTCAGTAGACCTAGGATCCTTGAAACATTTAAAAGAGAAGACATTCATTAGATCTGTCTTTGTTTCTAATTGTGTGACTTGGGACACATCACACTCACTCTAGGTCCTTCATCTATTAAAAACAAAGAAGTTGATCTGGATTGATGATACCTAAATTTACTCCCATAGTTCTGTGTTTTCTGTTATAATACTACTGGATTGAATAAGCACCAAAAAGTTTTAGACTTTTTCTGGTAATGAGAATAGATTTTATGTGGATATAGACAAATTCTATAAAGTTAGTAGAACAAGCTTTTACTACTTACTCTGTAAGACTTTAGGGATGCAAAAACAGAAATGAAAGTTTCCTGCCTTCACAAAGCTCATATTCTATTGGAGTAATTCAACATGTACACAGATAAGTAAATACAAAATAAGTTTAGGAGGGTGAGTCAGTGAATAAGTATTTATTAAGCCATTTACTATGTATTAAGCTCTATGCTAAGCACTAAGAATACAAAAACAAAGGCAAAAGACAATCTCTGCCCTGAACCTAATGAGAAAAATGACAAGCAAATAAATATGTATGAACTATATTCAGAATAAATAAAAAATAATTAATAGGGGAAAGGAATTAGGTGTAAGAGGGATTGGGAAAGCTTCCTATAAAATGTGTGATTTTAGTTGGGTTTTGAAGTAATCCTGGGAAGCCAAAACTAGTAGAGATGAAGAGGGAGAGTCTTCTAGGAAGTTAAGACAGCCAGAGAAAATATCCTCTGGCATCTGGGTAGTGCCCAGATGGAGTAACATTGCCAAAAAGCCAATGTCATCAGATTGAAAAGTGTGTGGTAGGGATTCAGGTATAAGAAGATTGAAAAGTTGGGGTGGAGGATACTAGTATTTAGGGATTTTAACATCAAATAGAGCATTTATATTTAATCTAAGAGGTGATAGGGAGCCACTGGAATTTATTAAAGAGGGTGGTAAGGATGATTAGGCTTGTACTTTACCATACTGGTGCCTGAGTGGAAAATAAATTGTAGTGGATTTCAGGTAGGCAGACTTATCAGCAAGCTTTTGAATTAATCCAAAGATAAGATAATGAAGGTTATACCAGGGTGAAGGCAGTATAAGAGAAGAGAGAGGGGCATATTGGATAGATATTGCAAAAATAAAATCAATAAGCATTGGTAACAGATTGGATATTGAGGGAGTGGGAGAAAGAAAATGAGGAATCAAAGATAAAGCCCAGGTTTTGAATTTGGAGTTCTGGGAGGATAAAAGTTTGGCAGGGAAAATTTGGGGACAAAGATAATGATTTCAGTTTTGGGCATGTTGAGTTTGAAATTGTCTACTAGGCAATCACTTTAAGATGTCAGACAGTTGGAAATATCCATGTCAGCTCTACTCAATGTAATGAGACCACCAACTCACCAAACGTCCTAACTGGAGATCTTAGGATTTGAAATAGGTCTGTGTAGAAATCTGATCCAACCTTTTCATTCTATAGATAGGAAAGCATGATATAGAGCAACTTAGTAACTTGACCGACATTATAGTTAGTACATGGGAGAAAAGGCATTTGAACTCATGACTTATTGACTCCAACCATAAAACACTTTTCATTACAACATGATATTATTTTTTCTCTTGTGTATCAATTAATCTGTTCATTATCACTCAAATTGAACTGTTTTTAGAAATATATTCTTATTAGCAGCTGATACAGAAGATTAAGGTGAGGGGGCAGAGTTATTTCAAACTTGTTCAGTTTTCAGTCACATTTTCATGTCTTATTTGGCGTTTTCTTGCAAAGATACTTGAGTGGTTTACCATTTCCTTCTCCAGATCGTCTCACAGATGAGGCAACTGAGGCAAATAGGGTCATGGGTCACACAACAAGTACGTATCTGAGGTCAGATTTGGACTCAGGAGGATGGATCTTCCTGACTTCAGATATAGCCTTCCATCCACTAGATCACCTAGTTCCCATAATCCCAAATACTAATGCTCAGAATATAAAAGCACAAATATTGTGTCAAATCAAATAGGAAAGTAGCCATTAGAAAAAACTTAGATCCATTTGTATGCCATGATCCTTGGATCCTTGCCTTACTTTAACTCACACTTGACTATTTTGACCTCTATGTTTCAATTAAACAATATTTCTGTGTCTTGAACAAAACTCTTGTCCCTCCCTTTTTCTCATGCTGCCTCCTTGTTTCCTGGCAATAGTTGATCTTTTGGTCATGTATGACCTTCCTCACTTGCTTCAGGCTCATTCCATTAAAAATTTCTATATGTAGCAGAATCTGTTCCAGGAGTGAGATTGAGGGTATATATAACAAAAGGAAAAGGACATTAGCAAATTCATATTCAATTTGGAGTTTTTGTTGCTGTAGTTGTTACTTAGTAAATCTTAACTAGTAATAAATTGTAGGCTCACATGTCCAGAATTAAAAGATAACTTGAAATATATTTAGTCCAAGCTCCTCATTTCACAGATGTGGAACTTGAAGTCTGAGGGGGTGACTTGCCCCAGCTCATACAAGTAATTACGGTAAGAGGATCATTCAGATTATTGCACAGTGCCTAACACATAGTAAAGGCTTAATGAATGCTTGTTGATTGATTAATTGGTTCTCAGCAATCCTTTTTCCTGTTAGAGACTGATGACCCCTTTTTTTTGAACCACTGGACAAATGGACCAGTAGACCATTTTCAGTAAGGTCTTTATAGTGGAGTAGTGACAATAATTTTCATTCATATTAGATTGAGGCAAAAGTTGTTCAACTTGACTAGAAAAAGAATCATTGAGTGAAAAACTGAATTGTTGTGGAGTAGTCACTAATAGTTAATACTTATTGAACTACAAGGCAAACTGGATAGAGTACTAAGCCTAGAGGCAGGAAGACTCATCTTCATAAGTTCAAATGTGACCCCAGATACTTATTATCTGTGTGTGCCTGGGCAGGTCACTTAACCTTGTTTGCCTCAGTTTCCTATAAAATAAGTTGGACAAAAAATGAAAACCATTCCAGTATCTTTGCCAAGAAAACCCCAAATAGGTCACACAAAAAGTTGTATTTGACTGAAAAACAACTGAACAATAACAAGAATATATTAAGAACCCATTAATATGCCTAATGTGTGCAAGCACTGTGCTAAGTGCTGGGGAAATAGAGGACAAAAACTAGCCTCTGAGTGTGTAGATATATGTGTGTATGTGTGTGTGTGTGTGTGTGTGTGTGTGTATAATAAATTTGAGTTTAATCAACGAACTGAAGGCACTGGAGTTAAGAAGAATCAGGAAAGGCTTTTTGTAAAAGGTGGGATTTTAGCTGAGACTTGAGAGTAGAGTAGTACTTTATTACACTTTAAAGGATTGAGTAGGATTTTATTTTTCCCAATTTATAAGGAAGTTAAGTTACAGAATTGTTTGTCAAGATGCCCAGGATTCACCTGGGCTCACCTAAGAAAGAGACAGCATGGAATAATGGAGAGGATATTGGACTCGGAGTCAGAAAAATAGAGGTTCAGAAACTTATCTGTGTGACCCTGAGCAAGTCACTGAATCAATTGTGTCTATAAAATGAAGGAGTGGGACTAAATTCGCCATTTAAAAACTCTCAATCTATGATCCTGTGAGTTAGCTGTCCACAGGCTTATTACAGGAGGCAAGCATATTCTCATTGGCTTCAATTAGAAGTGAGTGGGAGATTCCAGTCCAGTTTTGGCATCCTTTCCTAACATCTTTTTGGAAAAGTCGCTGATCATAATTAGAACCTTGGAAGAAAGTTAGTTGAAGTCTCTTATTTAAAGCAATTAAATCTCAGTAAGTATTGAGAAGGAAGAGAACCATATTTCTCCTTGAAATAGTCAGCCATTCCTAAGCCAACATAATAATAATAATAATAAAATTACATTTACATAGTGCTTTCAGGTTTGCAAAATGTTTTACATTTGGTATCACATTTAATACCAAATAATCTTCACAATAACCCTAGAAAATATGTGATATTATAATGTTATTTTACTGGCTAGGAAACTCAGGCAGGCAGTGATTAAGTGATTAAGTCATACAGCTAGTAAATGAATGAGACCATATTTGAACTCAGATCTTCCTAGCTTCAGACCCAGCATTTAATTGAGGGTTCTGCCCAACTGGTTCACTATTTTCATAAGTGGTAGAAACAATAGATAGGGGCAGGAAGAGGAGGAAATCAAAAGGAACCTGTGGACTAACTGCACTTTTAAGGTACAAACCTCTCAATAAGCCACTATTGATTTAATAGTCTAAAGATCCTCCATCATTCCTGTCTTACTCCATTCATGCCCAGTTCCAATCCAGTGTGTGATTATAAGGCAACAGATTAGGGTTCTTAGCAAAGCAACAGTAATTTTATTTACTTAAGTGAGAGTTGTCATTATATGTAGACTCCTTGGGAAGCTAGCTGCCCATTAATTATAATAATATTGTCACTTTTTCTAAATAAGTGGAAAATTTCCCTTTGGGAATAACTTATATAGTTGTGCCATGTTGTTTTGAATATACAGACTAGTAGCAAATCATTGTACTTTGAAGATAGATTTGACTGTTGGAAATAAACAGATGACATTTGGAGATTAGACTGATGAATAAAGTGCTATGTTCAAGCTAGGTGGCATAAAATTTTGTTAAAAATTAATATGACTTTGAATTATTCCAAGCAAGCTTTTAAAGCATCTGAAAGGGTCACTAATCTGTACAAAGGGATCCATATGCACATAGTTGTAAAATGTTGTATTATGTATGTTTTCTTATATTTCTATTTATTTTGTTAAATATTTCACAAATGCATTTAAATTTGGTTCCAGACATACTGATGAGTGTTTTAGGTGGCTCTTGAAATGTATATTTGACACTTCTGTCATATACTGGGTCACTTCCAGTTCTAACATTCCAGGAGTTATCTATTTGGTCTACATAGTGCCTAGTATAGGCACCAAAAGAATAGCCAAGATTGTATAATAAAGGCAAGAACTCACTTGCGCTCTCCCCCAAATCTCCTCAAATTCTTTTAAATTATGCCTAAACAAATTCTAGAGCAGGAGAACCCACAAAAATAATGGAATTCTCCAGTCTAAGACAACTTAGAAGGTCAGCAGAAAAGGTCTGTTGCACCAAGGTGAGAAAGTAGCACAGTCCAATGCAGATCATGCCAGCACAGACCTGCCCCAACAAACCAGAAGCAGTCATCAGGATACTTTAATCAATAATCAGTGGCAACAGTGACAGTTTCTAGATCTCTGAGGCCACAGATTGGTAAGAAGATTGGATAATGAATGAAGGAAATTTACAGGAGTCCCTTTATTGGCACCAGGGTAGTATTATATTGTCTATAACTGGATCTGGGTTACAAGAACATGCGGCCATGAGAGAGCAGGGACCATGTTCACAGATATACTAGGATTGAAAAGAGTTCTGGTGATCAGTCACAAACTAGTACACAGTTTAGTACACAACTCTCCATAGAGCATTCCATGGTGAAAGAACCAAAAATTTGCAAGTCCCCATAATTATCTCTGAAAAGCTTCACAAAAATCCTGAAGTTTGGCTCAGTACCACCTTTATTTGGGAAGCAGAGCCCCACTTTATTTTTAGAACCCCACTTTAGTAAAAAGATGAAAGTCAAGAAATGGGCTGGAAAAAGGATCAAACAACAGGAAAATGTTGAGTATAAAAAACTACTATGATGAGAAGGAAAATCAAAACACACACTCAGAAAACAACAAAGTTAAAATTCCTGCATCCAAAGCCTCCAAGAAAAATATAAATACTTCTCAGGGAGAGCTCAAAAAAGATTTATTTTGACAATAATGAGACAACATTTATTTACTATTTTTCCTAGTTACATTCAAAACTTTTTTTATATTTGTTTTTAAGATTGTTGAGTTTTGGGTTCTCTCCCTTATCCCCATCCACAATTAAGAAACCACATGTGAAGTTATTACAGCTATTTCCATAAAAGTCAAGTTGTAAAAAAAAAACATAATTTCCCACCCTAATGAAAATAAAAACTCTCAAGAAAATTAAGTTAAAAATAGAGAGAGAGAGAGAGATTAATAGAGAATGTTTCGATCTATATTCAGACTTGATCAGTTCCTTCTCTGGATATTGCTAGAATTTTCCCTCATAAGTCCTTTGGAATAGGTGTGAATAATTGTACTACTGAGAAAAATAGTCACTTACAGTGCTATTACTTTATATGCAGTGTCTTTCAGTTTTTTCATGTAAGGCTTTCCAGGTTTTCAAATAGAATTATGAAAATCAAATGAGAGAGGTAGAGAATAAATTGGGAAGAAAAATGAGAGTGATGCAAGAAAATCATGAAAAACAGCTGAGTAAAGGAAACACAAACACACACAAATACTGAATAAAATAACATCTTAAACAAAAGAATTATCCAGGTGGTGAAGGAGGCACAAAAATACAATAACTAAAAGAATGACTTGAGTCAGAAATGGTCAAATGAAAAAATTCACTGAAAAAAAGAACTCCTTAAAAAGTAAAACTGGCCAAATAGAAAAGGAAGTTTAAAAAATTAATTGAAGAAAATTAGTCCCTAAAAGTTAGAATTGGAAAGTAGAAGCTAATGACTCTATAAGACATCTAGAAAGAATCAAACAAAATCAAAAGAATTAAAAAATAGAGGAAAATATGAAATATCTCTTTGGAAAAAGAACTGTCTGAAAATTAGATCCAGGAGAGATAATTTAAGAATTATTGAACTACTTGAAAGTCATACACAAGGAGAGAGCCTAGACATCATCTTTCAAGAAATTATCAAGGAAAACTATACTGATATTCTAGAACCCAAATGATAACAAAGTTATTAAAAGAATACACCAATCATTTCCTAAAAGAGATCCCAAAATGCAAACTCTCAGGAACATTGTAGTCAAATTCCAGACTTCCTAGATCAAGGAAAAAATACTGCAAGAAGCCGAAAAGAAGTAATTCAAATATGAAACCATAGTCGGGATAACACAAAATTTAGCATCTTCTATATTAAAAGATCAAAAGACGGGATATGATATTCTAGAGGACAAAAGAGCTAGGATCACAACCAAGAGTAATCTATCCAGCAAAATCAAATATAATCCCTCAAGAAGAAAAATGTATATTCTTTGAAACAGAGAACTTTCAAGCATTTCTGATAAAAAAGACCAGAGCTGAATAAAAAAAAAAAGGCTTTCAAATACAAGGTACAAAGAATCATATAAAGGTAAAAAGGAAAAATAAAGTTAAACTATTTCCCTACATAGAAAAACTCCTAACACTTATAACTTCCAAACACTTTCTTATCATTAGAACAGTTAGAAGGAAGATACATAGAAAGCAGAGATGTAAGTTGAATGTGATAGTATGAGTTATCTGAAAAATAAAATTAAGTGATGAGAAAGAATGCATTGTGATAAGGGGAAAGGGAAGGGTAGAATGGGATAAATTAACTGACATAAAAGAAGATTGAAAGAGTTTTTATAGTGGAGGGGGTAATGGGGAAAGTGGGAAGGGGAGCACAATAACCTTACTCTTATCAGAATTGCCTGAAAGAGGAAATAAAATACACATTGTATGAAGTGCAAAAATCTTTCTTGCTATACAGGAAAGTATGGAGGGAAGAGATAAGAGGGCTTGGAACTGATAGAACAATTGCCAAGTTGGGGGAGGTAAAGTCAGAGGCAAAGAATCTTTGATAATGAACAGAAAAAAAGGAGAAAGTAGGATAAACAGGGTGGGAGAGATAGAATAGAGGGAAATGCATGATTAGTAATCATTACTGTGGAAAAAAATTTTGCAATTAGTTTCTCTGATAAAGACTTCATTTCTCAAGTAAACAGAAAACAGAGTCAAATTTACGGAAATAAGAGCTATTTCTCAATTGATAAATGGTCAATGAATATAAAAAAGCATTTTTTTTCAGACAAATTAATCAAAACTATCTATAATCATATGGGGAAAAGCTCAGTCTTGATAAGAGAAATTGATGAGAAAAAATGCAATTTAAAGCAACTTTGAGGTACTAACACATCTGTTAAACTAGCTAATATGACAGAAAAGGAAAATGACAAATGGTGGAAAAAGTAAAATACTAATGTAAAGTTCTCTATTAATTTCAATCATTTTGGAAAGCAATTTCAAACTATGCCCCAAGGGTTATAAAACCATGCATACCTTTTGACCAAGCAATATCACTACTGGATCTATATCGCAAAGAAATTTTTAAAAAAGGAAAAGGATCTACATATACAAAATATTTATAGCAGCTCTTTTAGTGGTGATGAAGAATTGTAAATTGGGTGGATGTCCACCAGTTGGGGAATAGCTAAACAAGTTGTTGTATATGATTATGATGAAATACTATTGTATTTTAGGAAATAATGAGCAGAATACTTTCAGAAAACTATCTAAACTGATGCCAAGTAAAATGAGCAGAACCAGAGGATCATTGTATATTGTAACAGCAATGTTATATGATGATTTATGGATAACTTTGCTATTCTTAGCGATGCAGTGATCCAAGATAATTCGATAGGACCTTTGATGAAAAGTACTGTTCATTTCCAGAGAAAGAACTGATAGAGCCTGAATGCTATTTACTTTTTAAATTTTTCTTTGTTTCTTTTTTGTTTTTTCTTTCACAAAATGACTTACATGAAAATGTGTTTTAAATGGCTTTTCATATATAACACTTGTTAAATTGATCGCTTTTTCAAAGGAGGGGGGAGAGGAGGAAGGAAGAGAATTTAACATTCAAAATTTGCATGGGGTGGGTGAGAATTTTAAAATGTTTTTACATGTAATTGGGAAAAGCATTAAATAAATGAATAAATTACAAAGGTACAAATTCAAAATTCTTTCACATTAATAACTCAGAGTCCAAGAACAAAAGAACTCCTTTCACTCCTGAAAGGATAGGAAAAATTAAGTGTTTGTAGACTCCTGAAGGGACTTGGATGAACCAAAGCTAGTTTTGGGGGGTTTTTTTTGGTTTTTGTTTTTGTTTTTTTTTTGTTTGTTTGTTTGTTTTTTTTTTTTTGGTCATAGTAATGCCAGTACTATCATACCAAGACTTTGTGAAGAAAAGTAAGACAGGTTCTTAAGGGGAAAGAGGAGGAGGGCAAGGGATCTCCCATTTTAGTGCTGAAAATATATGTATGCAAACCCTTTTCCCCTTCTTCATCCTCTTTACTAAGGCAAATGAATGAGCCATCCTCTAATTGCAATCATATTCAATCCTCAAGATGAATGTTTGATGACTTCTTTTTCCCTTCAAATTTCTTGTGATATTAAACTTAACCTGATTTCATGTGGATAAAAATAGAGATGGGTGAGCAAAGTATCCTGAGACCTGTCTGGGGCATGTCATCCTTGAGGGATGGCTTTTAGTGAAGTTAATCCTTCCCTCCATGCTGTTTCTCTAATTTTGAATGATATTTCAGAAGACTGTAAAAGGGCTGAGATAATAATTGAAAAGGACATGAAGAAAAAGGGCCCATTATGCCTAATTTTACTTTGTCATTAAGACCATTTTTGAACATCTGTTGTATATAGGACATTGTAGTTAGACTAGAGAAAGAAAGAAAATCTGATAGACATGAACACATACTGGGAAGAAAGAAAGAATTTTTAAATGGAAGAGGAAATAGGAATGAGATTAAATTAAGAGATTCAGGATCCATTTGCTTAGCAAGGAGAGCACTTTGGAGTGAGAGAAGTCAGCTAAAATCTTATATTTAGATGTATTTGTAAATATGTAGTTGAGGTTTTTCCTTGGGTTTCCCCACTCTAACAACAAAGGGACATTTGGAAACTTTTCATTTTAAATTAATTTAAAAACTTTTAATTTAATTTAATGTAATTTAATTATTTTTAATTAAATTTAATTTTAATTAAAAGTTTTAAATAACATCATTTGGGTTAAACTAATAGAAACTTGGAATGTTCTGTTTCTTCTTTTCATATTTTTTCCCATTAGCTATCATGTTCATATGTCCTCTGTCATGGATTGAATACCTACAAATGTGGCTTGAGATGAAGAAAAATAAGGACCTAATTAGTGTTCCCTCATTTTTTTCCCGTGAGAATTCATGTCTCTCTTTGTGACTTAGAAGTGGAGAGACAGAAAAGAGGAAGAGCCTGAAACTCATGGGCAGTGTGCTCTTCAGGTGTTTTTAAGTTGTAAACAGATAATTATGCTACATAAAAAGGAAAAATTTGATTCAATTTAACAAAAATTTATCAAACACTTGTTATACACAAAACATTGCTAGGAACTGAGGGCTCTGCAACAAAGAAGAATAGGACTTGATCAGGCATGAATGCAGCTTCGGGACATAAATTTGGTGGGACTATCCATGCTCAATCATGGTGGATTTTAGGATCGGATCTCTGAGATGGGAAAAGCTGGTGACTGTGAGCACATTAAATACATACTTCTCTACTTCTACTTCCTAGGAATACATTTCTAGTAAATCTTAAACTGTAACATTTCCATTAAACTATAAACTATGAAATAATTTTTATTAAATTATAACTGTAATACTCTTTGCTCACACTCTAACAGGTGGAGGGTGGTAGGGCATTTGGCCAATAAGCAGAAGGGGTCAAAGAGTGGAGGTAACATACTTGTCACTTTCTACAGTCTGACTTCTGATCTTATCATTCAGCTGAAACTCCTGCCTCAAAGTTTATTAATGATCATTTAACTGACAAATATAATGACTTTCCCCAATCCTTATCCTCCTTGATCTTTGTGCAGCCTTCAGCACTGTCAATCACCCTCTTTTCTTTGAGTTTCTCTTCTTTCTAGGTTTTTATGACACCATTGGTTCCTGGTTCTCACTTATCTGACCACTGCTCTGGCTCCTTTGCTGAGTCTTCATTTAGTTACTCCTGTTAACAAAGCATATCCTACAGGCTCCTATCCTGGGCTCTCTTTTCTTTTTCCTTTCTTTTTTTTTTCTTTTTGCTGAGGCAATTGGGGTTAAGTGACTTGACTAGGGTCACACAGCTAAGGAGTTTTGAGTGTCTGAGGCCAGATTAGAATTCAGGACCCAATAGGATCTTATCTTTTCTATCTACTTTCCCCCGATAGATGGACTTGCCAGCTTCAAGAGTTTCCTGAAATCTGAGTTCAGTGAGGAAAACATTGAGTTCTGGATTGCCTGTGAGGATTATAAGAAGATCAAATCACCCATCAAGATGGCTGAGAAGGCAAAGAAAATTTATGAAGAATTCATCCGAACTGAGGCTCCTAAAGAGGTTGGTTTAATCTGGTAAATGGGTGAACATCATTGGGCTAGACCAGTTCAAGGACAAGTTTGGGAGTTATAAAGGGAAGGAGCAGCTTAAGCATCAAATACTGGACTGAGGGGAAGAAGGGGAAGAAGGGGAAGAAGGGGAAGAAGGGACTTTTGGGGAAGAGGTGAACTGGATGAGATTCAAAACAACAGAACAGAATAAGACAGGAATTCTTGATGAATGGAGCTGCTGTTGGTGGCTGTTTCCATCAGCCACATCTCCAGTATGATCTTCTGCTCTACATACAATGAGGCAGGAAGTAAGGAACTATCACACAAAAGCAGCTGCTAGGTGGAAACTGTTCTGTCCCAAGGTATCCCCCTTTGGTAGTTAGTGCTGATTCAGAGCCTGATCAGTCTCAAGCACTTTTCCTCCTTGTGCCCTCAAGGATGGGAGTCCTTTGTGGATATGACATTGAAACACTCACAGAGAAAAGGGCCTTAGACTCTTTCTATTACAACCCCTGCCCTTTACAGATGAAGAAACTGAAAAGGAGAGATGCTTAGGAATTCCATAATTAATAAGCTCAAAAGGCCTTCTTGATGACCACCCACAATCCTTTGGCTGCTATCTGGCCGCCTCAGTTCCCATATCTGTAAAATGGGGATGACAATAGAGATAGTATTTATAAACAACAAAAAAAAGCACAGCAGAGCATCTAGCACATAATAGATTATCACTTTCCCTACCTTTTCCCATTTCACTTTGCCTCTGTACTAGCTGTACCTCCCCCTGCAACACGCTCCCATTCCATCTCTACCTTTTAGAATACCTTGGTTCTTTATCAGAGCTCTGTTCAACTGACACTTCCTAGAGGAGACTTCTTGTTGTCCCAATTACAAATTTCCATCCTCTTCCAATGTCTTCTCTTTATCTTTGTGACTCTGGTGCTTAGCAAAGGGGCACAAAAAGTCCTTGCTTGTTGAGCAATCTGATATGCTCATAAATCAAATAATACAATCTAAGTCTAAATCTAGGATCGGGGCAATTACCTGGTTGTTTCAGATTGCCTTCCATGGGTACAGGTGCCAACATTTAAAAGAAAAATATTTATACAGCACTTGAAGGTTTACAGAGAGCTTTACAGATGTTATATCAGTTCTGAGAGGTAGAGACTAGTGTGATCTATTTTATAGAGGGGAAAACCTGAGAGTGGCTTGGTTCACAGAACTAGGAGGTGTCTGAGGCAGAATTCATGACTTTCCAGGCCAATACTGGATCTGTCCACTGCACCACCTAGCTGCAAGATAATTCAGAGTTGCTGGTAGTAGGTCATCAACTCATAGCTTGGTCTATGAACTCCTTCTCTGGTGTTATACTTTTTATGTTGTATTGCATCTTTATTTTATTAAATACTTCCCAATTACATCTTAATGTGGTTCTGAGCCTTTGCAAATTCCTGAGTTGGAACTTCTACTGTAAGTCTGTTAATGAAGTTTTGGTAGTTTCCATCGGGCTGGAAAAGTCTTAAAATGTGTCTGGTCTAGTTAAGCTTGGGAATGGTGTCATACTTCTGATGGCACTTTGCTCCATCAGCTAAGGCATCCAGGATTTTATACAATGCCATTGCCTAAGATTCCCCTGTGTTTACACATGGGACTGAGAAGGCAATGTTTCCCCAGAGCTAGAATAGCTAACACCAATCCTGATGATTCTCCAGGGTCTGCAGATGTTTTATTTGGTCCAAGAGCTATGTGAGGAAAGTCTGACTGCAGAAAAGGCTGGAATGTGGGGGCTGAACAAGGGGCTCATATATAATTGAGACATTTTCTTGCAGTTACATTTTAAAATGCTATTATCATGGATACCATCCTAAGACAAGCTTCTATCCACTTCCTGGATTATTGCAATAGCCCCCCTGCCAAGTCTGCTGGCCTTTAAGTCTTTTTTTGTACTAGTAAACAGCTAAGTCTCCTTATCTCTGCTCAGCCCATTAATCCCTTTGCCAAGCTTGGCATAGTGCTAGTGTTACAGAGGGCAGTTGAGGCCCATTGAATGCTTTCTTTTCAACTTCATCTCATTATCACCTTTCCAGGTACTCTGTATTCTAGTCCATCTAGATTACTTTGTGTCTTCCAAACCCATACAGGCCATTCTTCAAAGGCTTTCAATAAATCCCTCAATCAGCCCATAAATATTTATTAAGCACTTACTATGTTCTAGGCACTGGGCTAGGCTTGGAGATTCAAATAAAAAGAATGAAGCAGTACCTGCTTACATTCCCATCAGGAAACCAAGTACATATACAAATACATACAGTTTCAGTATAAAGTAAATGAATACGTTGCTTGTTCAGTCATGCAGGACTCTTCATGACCCCCTTTGACTTTGGGGTTTTTTGGGCAAAAATGTTGGAGTGGCTTGCCATTTCCTTGTCCAACTCATTTTATAGCAGAGGAAACTGAGGCAAACAGGGCTAGTGACTTGCTCAAGGTCACTATATTTTGAGTATATTTAACCTCAGGTCTTCCTGACTCCAAACCTAGTGTCAATCTCCTGTGCCATCTGGCTGTCCCTTTAAAATGAATAAATATTCAAATGTGTATTTGTGTATATAACAGTTGTTAAAAAAAAACCCAAATAGTTAAAAACATAACTGCAGCTCCTCCCTTTCCAAGTAGACTTCCTTGATTTCTTCTGTCAACTTTCTTGTTTCAATTTCAAATAATACTTTATTCTGTGCCTCTGTAATGTACTTCTTATATATTAGTTTCTATTATAGTTTTTTATGTGTCTTGTCATCCAACCAGATTCCATGAGGGCAGGGATTTTCTCTTTTATCTTTCCCTATACTATCACAGTACTCCACTATGAAGTAGGTATTTAAGGAACATTTGGTGAGATAAACATACGTGTAGAAGATGGTCTGCTTAAACTGATAATAGTAGTAGTAATAGTCAATATTTAAATATTGCTTTTAAAGTTGGCAAATTATTTAATACAAATATATATTTTTTCTGATTTGAGCCACACAACAATAATATGTAGTAGGTTCTATTATTATTTCCATTTTACAGCTGAGGAAACTGAGGCTGAGGTAAGTTAAGTGACTTTCCCAGGAACACAAAGCTAGTAAGCATGTGACTGACAATCTATTATTCTTCTAATATCAAAGAACATACTGTAAAGTTTAGAATATCAGGATGTTAAGATTTAGATATGACCTTAGAGACCTTATCACTTATCCAGTTAAATTTAAACAAACATTTATTGAGAACCATTGAAGACCTAGAACCCATACTGAGAATATGTATGTTAAAGGGAGATATAAGGTCCATCTTCTCTTACTATATGCTTTGCTGATTAATCATAGCTTCCTAAATTTAATTTTCCTTTTCTCTGTAGGCAGTAACATATTCTGCCCTAGCCTTATGGTTCTGAAGCCTTTCTGTTATTTTTCTTGAATCATCTCCCACTCTATGACTCTGGGCTTTAGCCCAAGGGAACTCATCAGCATCACACTCATGACCTGCAGCACTCCCTAGTGTTGCAATTGAGAATAATCACCAGACACTTCATTTTCTTTATTTTGGATCCAACCTTATAAACTTTTTAGTAGGCAAGGCAAAGTGGATGGAGAATGACCCTCAATCCAAGAAGTTCCCCTTGATATATGTTGGGCAAGTCTGTTTAACCACTCCATGTTCTAGGGGCCTCACTAAGCCTATAAGTTACAAAGGATAGGCCAACTTGCGTTGACAAAGGCAATTTCTTCATCTGGGAAAGCACTCTGTTAATGAAATCATAGGTCCAGGCCCTGTCTCTATCTCTAATAAACTATGTAAGCTTCATTTAAAATAACCATCTGCCCATTTCTTGACCACAGAATGCTATGTAAGGTTCCTAAAAGTTACACATCAGCCTCAGCTGTCTGAGCTGCTATTTCCCAGGGGAGCTAGTTGGCTCAATGGATAGCACATGGGCCTGGAGTCAGGAAGCCCTGAGTTTAAATCCAGCCCTCAGCCACTTGTTGTGTGACCCTGGACCAGTCATTTGATCCTGTTCTCTCTCTCCAAAACTTGGTCCATTCACTCTCTCCTCTGAGCCTCTTAGGCACCTGGCAGGCAGTTATTTTTATCTTCATTTTAAGATGAGAAATTTGAAACTTAGAGATATTAGCTAACTTGCCTAGTTTCTTCAACTGTTGAATGAGGATAATAATATCAGCAACCTCCTAGAATTGTTGTAAGGAACAAATGATTTAATATTTGTAATGATCTAAGCACAGTGCCTATAATATTCACAGTATTCAAAACAGATAAATAAATCCTAAGTATATGCAAACTCAATGAAAGTAATTGGAGAGCGAAGAATATACTAATAAGGAAAGACTGGGAGAGAGAAAATCAAGAAATGATCTGTATAGAAGAAAGCACCTGGGCTAAACCTTAAAGGGCTAAAAATTCTAAAAGGTTCAAGGGGAAAAGGCAGGATATTTGAGTCATGGAGAAGAGATAGAAAGCCTGTGCAAATACACTCAGGTAGGATGGGAGAAAGCCAATAGGGCAGTCTGATTAGAATTTAGAAAGCATGAGAAGGAATTAGGTGGAATAAGTATGGAAAAAAATAGATTGAAGCCAGACTATGCTGGGCATTACATGCCAGATAGATGAGTTGTATTTCATCCCTATTCCAAAGCCCTTACACTGGATGAGGCATCTGCTAATCATGGAGACTTGTTATTAGTTATTATGGCTCTGTGAATGCAATAGGAATTCACCAAAGCTTCTCAAGCCATGTGGTAACATGGTTGGAATATCAGTTTAGCAGCAGTGTGGAGGATCAATGAGAGAAAAATCAGGAGGTTGTTTCAGTGGTCTAGGTAAAGTATGGGGAGATCCTATACTAGAGTATTAGGCATGTGAGGAATAAAGAGGGCCAAATGAAAGAGAAAGATTGGGAAGATAGAAATCAATGAATCTAGGCAACTGATGAGGGGAGAATATTGAAGAGAAGATGACTCTTGAGATTTTGAATCAACTTGACTAGAGGGATGGGGTCACTCTTGAAGGAAATAGGAAAGTTAGAAAAAAAAGAGTATTTTAGGGAAAAAGATCATGACTAAATTTAGCAGTCTTTTATATTGAAGGATAAAAAGGAAAAAGGGATTGTAATTCCCATTCTTCTCACTTTAAACTATCTGATTTCCCTCTCCAGACAAGTAAAGATTGACATTTGTCTCCGTGTCCTTGTCTGCAGGTGAATATTGACCATTTCACTAAGGCTGTGACCATGAAGAACCTGGTGGAACCTTCACCCAGTAGCTTTGACATGGCTCAAAAGAGGATCCATGCCCTAATGGAGAAGGATTCCCTGCCACGATTCATCCGGTCGGAGTTTTATCAGGAACTGATTAAGTAGCAATGTTAAAGGCATCTTGGGAGTCCTTCCCTCACCCCTCCAAGGCAACCTATTTCCTTCCAGTAACCTACAAAGTTATGCATGAGAACCCAATCCTGAAGATTACCCAACCCAAAATTAGCCCAGATAGTGTTGCTGAGATCTTTTCCTCCCCTTTGTTTTGGATACACTCAAACTTGACTACTGTTCCCTCTTTGACAAAGTTATAAAACCTCAGAATCTCCAAATTGGAAGATGCCCACAGAGACCATTCAGTCCAATGCAGACTTAAATGAGAATCCTTTCTATTACATTGAGAATAGTCATTCAACCTCTTCTTCTTTTCTTGTATGAATAGGACCTGAAACCTCCTTGTTCACTCAGATCAATCACCATGGTGTACTTAAAAGTTTCCCAGGTCAGAATTAAAACAAGGGGAGATGAAGAGAATCAACCATAATGAAGGATATGGGCAAATCCAGTTCATATAATGCAACTATATGATGACAATCTGGTCCAAGAATAGGCCTAATTATATAAATTCTATAAGGGGTAGTCAAATAGATTTTTGTTGTTATCATGATCCAAAGGGAATGAGAATGTCAGAGTTAGTACCATAACTTCAACTGTTGTTGAACCATTATGTCTTTCCAAGAAGAGTCAGAGATCTTGTGGATTCACTCTGTTGTAGTCCACTCTTTTCTGAAGCAGATATTATTTAAGCAGTTGCAGTTGCTAGAGTCAGCCATGGAATCTCAAAGAGCAGGGTTAAAATCCTTCTTCTAATACACACACAGCAAAGTCACTTAAGTTTGCAGAGGACCGGATAAATCTCTTAGATTACATACTACTGAACAAGTGCTGATCCATATTCATAGAGAACATCTCTTCCTAGATGAAATGAGAGGTTTGGATTTTTTGAAGATAATCTAAAATTTTGGATATTCCTTTAGCATCTTTATGTAGACTGAAAGCTAAACATGCTGTTATCAATCGTTTTTGTGCATATAAAACAATTTAACACAGGTCTGGAGGAACTTTTTTGCAAAGAAAACATTAGATCATACTGTACAAACATTCCAATAGTGACAGTGTGGTCTTTTTTAAATCTGGGGTCTTGTCTCAAAAGATGATTTTCCAAATTGCTTTCTGTACCTCAGGAAGCTAAAATTTCTAAACCTAACACTTCATTAGTAAGGGAATGACTGGAGCAGAATGAAGAACCAACCTGTGATCCAATAAAATGAGAAATTGACTAGATAGGGAGAAATAGGAAGTGTTATGTTTGTAACAATCATTCCACGGCTAAGTCCTTGAACTGCCCAGCCCTCATTCTAACAATGCCTGAGACCTTGAACAAACAAAAACAATGATAATAGTATTTTATTCTTCCAGAAAAAAATCCCTGGTATTCCTTTCCTTCAGCCTCTCCCTACACACACACACACACACACACACACACACACACACACACACAATTTTCATAGGATACTTAATGCCCCTTGGTTGAAAAACTGTTCTTTTGAAAAAATAGAAAAGTAGGAAAGTATCTAAAAACTATAAAGTATATAGGTATACTGAAGATATATGCCTATTCCCAAATATTATCATGGTTAATTAGTAAAAAATGACATTATTTTTGAACCACTCATTTTTTTTAGCAAGGGGCAAGGAAGAGAGTAAGGGTGATGTACTTTGACTATCTCTAAAGCTTAAGGGAGATGTAGTAGTCAGTATTTTCCAAAACAATGTGGTCTTTTTTAACAACCCAATTTCTTTCCCCAGTTTCTGCTATAAGCACTAGAGAATTCATAATCACAGTAGTTATTCATACCCCCAAGATGCCTCATACAGCCCTTAACTCATGGTACCAAGGTATTTTGTGGTATGTTTGTACTCATCTATTTTAGTATGGTAAGCAAACTTGTTCTATTTCTTTTCCTGCAGTAGATGTACCAAAATAATATTTCTTTAAATTGTTGATATAAAAATGAATTTGGATATCTGAGCATATTTGAATTATATCTTTGAACAAACTCGTCAAGGCAATTGAGATTTCAATCATGAATTTCACTTGGAGGAGAAGGATTCTGATGCTATGAGGAATAAAATTATGTCGCATTTAAATCAGAAGGAATAAATTGTTTAGTTTCCAGCAATCTATTTCCCCTTTCCCATTCCTTTTTTCCATTTATTTCTGTTGTTATCAGTCCTCAGTTTCCATAAGATTATTACTCTTTTATTCAGTTGTTTGTTAAAGAAAGTGGAAGGATTGTCCCAATATCACCCCAGGCTTTAAGAGAAAGCTAACCCCAACCAACCCCCATGCACAATTTTTACAAGATACTTCATCTCTCTTGCTGAGGCATTGCTTCACATCTCGAAAATGTCAAGGTGGAGGGGGGATGAGGTAGTTAGAATAGACAAGTCACTGCCCACAATTTCCTTCATGTCTGCTATGAATCTGTCATCCTGGGTCACATAACAATCAATCTATCACACAGTAGAGAATGACTCTACGTCTAGATAACTGTCTGTTCATCAACCTTCCCTTTTTCTGGTGTCATAATTTGTTCTTTTTTCCCATCTCTCCGGCAATCAGTACATTTATTCAATGGCTTTAAAAAATAGATTTGCAATAAGAATGTGTCTTAAACAGTTACCTTTGAGTGCCTTTGAGGGTGGTGTAAACCAGCCACAGGAAAAGAAAAACCCAATGTAGACTTATTAGCCCACATTTTCCAGAATAGCTATCAACACAGACAAAAAAATAAAACTAGTGGGAAAATGTGACTTCTTAAACTATACGGTTCAGACTTTTATGGTGGGGATCAAGGGGTGGGAACCTTCTTTGGCGATAAGAAATTTAAAAAATACTGAGAAGATTTGAGACTGGTTTAAATGATGTCAATATGTGCAGAAAATGTAAAAATAATTTAGCTCCAAATCAATTTTTTTCCTAGAATATACCAAATATCCTGATATTTGAACTTATGTGGAACCTGACTTTTTAGTCTTTCTGCATCTGTTTGGAATCACACATGAGGAACTTGAGAGTTCTCAGCATAGTTGAAGGCTCAGGATGATGAAATAAAATTGTCAGGGAGAAGTTAACTGTTTTCACTAGATTTTTTTTTCCTGAGCTGGAGGATGAAGCACTAAGAGTATGTTTGTCTCCAAGTCTGTCAAGCCAACTGTTTTCAGTAGACACCCCCAAATTAATTGTGGCAATGTTTTTAAATGTCAGCTAGACATCTTTATAATAGATTAAGTAACTGGAAAAGACCATAAACAAAACAAAATTCTGAAATTCATAGTGGGAAAAACAACTTTTAAATCTCTGAAGAAATTTATCTGAGAACCTCTTTTACTTAAGGAATCAGACAAAAAGAATATTTACCCCCAAAAAACTTTGTGTTACAAGTGGTTTCCATAGAAACACAATGAAAATAATTTCTTTTTCTGGGGAACAGGAGGAGTTGGGATATTCATTCCAGAATTTTTTTCATGTAATAGTTTTGCATCTTTCCCCCTCTTTTCCCTTGAGCAAATTGCCTGGGAAAGTATGAGAATTAATAACAGGGGAGCATTGTTGATGCTTCCATTTTCCTTTCTTGTGAAAATATAAATGTTGCTGTAAGTTGGCTTGGGCTGTGTGAGGTTGTGAATGGTGGAGGAAACAAACAGGGCTGAACAAGAAAAAAGGAACGTGTTTCTTATCCTAGAATCCCACCCCCCCAAAAAAAAGAAAAGAAAACTAGCCCAAGAAATTAGGCTTTTTGCTACCTGGATTTGCAATAGATTTGGGCTGGATCAGAACCTGAACCAGGGCTGGGACAAAGAAATAGGAAAATAATTGTGAACTTATGTTGTTTCCATTTATTTGCTAAAAGTCATATTTGTGTTTCTATCTCTTTTTTTCTGTCTTTCTCAACCGAGCTCCTAGATGGAAATGTTGTAAAGGGGAGGGCTTCCATTTTCAAAGAAACCAAAACAATTTAGCCCAGGCACTGCCAAAAAAAGAGATAAATGACATTATAAATGAAGTCCGAGCCTTTTTCTCTCCTTCAGTTGTATCCTGGTCAGATAAGGTTGTATGGTCAATATGATTGTGAAGAGATAGGTTGAAACGATGAGAAAAGTGGTCTTATAAGGTTTCTTTCTTGTCTTTCCCCCAAATAAGTTCAAGAATGAAGTTGAGCTAAAAATGGCAGTCAACAAGTTGTAATGTAAGAAAACAATGTAATTTTTTCCTTTTCTCTAAGTTAAGATTCCCTGATTCCCACTCATTCAATATATTACAACTAAATGTTTCTATCTGTATACCTTTCATTTTTCAATTTTTGTAAAATAAGAGCTGGTTTCTGTAAAATCAGAGCTTGTACCTAATACATACAAGCAAGACCATCCATTTCCATGCTTCTGATAAAATTGAAATGTTATGGAATCTCCCACCAATCTAATTATGGGGATAATCATGAAGCAATCTGACCTGAATTGTGATGTCATCGTTTAGACTAATTAAATAAAGACTTTTGGCTTCAAGACACCAGAACTGGCCCACTTCTGGGAAACAGACACATTCCAAGACAATCATTTTGACTGTTATTCTATCCCTCATTCTCTGCTCAGTGATATGAGGATTGTGTGACCCACAGATGTGTTCTTCCTTCCTCCTGAATATTTAATCTGCTTAGGCTGCATTTTTTTAAAAAAGAATCTTAAAGAGTATTAATTTCATCACCGAGCCATAGCTTGTATGACATTTGATGATTTTGTTGGCCAAAAATGTTTCAGGAAAAGAACTTCTTTCCATAAAAAATGTTCTATCTAGCTGCACATGTTCTGTCCAGCCTCCTGGCAGACAGGGATGAGCTAGGGAGAGGTGTGCCAGACACATGTGTCCACCATCCATTAAGGGGAATCAAACCTGGAAAGCTGCATACACCAAGAAAAAAATATGTACATATATATACATATATACACACACACATACACACAATCCTATTGGCTAGGAAACAATTTTGAACAATTTAAACAAAATCCAAATATCTGTCTGCTGCCATTTTAAAAATTGTTTGGAAGGCACTCGCTTCTTAATAATCAGTAACCTTCATAATTCACTGAATGATTGAAAAAATGTCTAGATGGGAGTTGCATTTGAATTCTGAGCAGGTTTCCAATTACAAAAGAAGAGCTGGGACCAGGTGTTTATTCCTACTGGTCTGGTGTGAGCTGGGAAGGTAAGAGCTTGGACTGAGGAGGTTGGAGAGTTTCCATGACCCAAGGAGTTTGAATCCCAGGAGCCTGCTAACTCTTTGAAGATTCATGGCTTGGAATCACAGTGAAACTCAACAAGCCCCTTTATGGCATTGTCACTTAGTTGCACCTGGAGAGAGCCAAGCTCACCTTTTACTTCAATCATCCATCCTGAAGCTGCTGGTGGTAAATCCATTCTCCTTTCCCAGGAGGCAAGACTGGGGCCTGCCAGAGGGCTTTATTCTTAACCCATCTAAAGTTTCCTTTGAAATAATGTTCTTGAAATTCAATAGAAACCTGCATTTTAAAATTTTTTCATTAAAGCCTTTTATTTTCAAAATATATACATAGATAATTTTCAACATTCACTTTTGCAAAATATTATGTTCTAAATTTTTTTCCCTTCCTTTCCTCCATCCCTCTCCCCTAAACTTCAAGTAATCTACATATTAAAATTTTAAGGGAAAAATTTCAAAATTAAAAAAAACTTTAGAAATTTTATTTTAGTTTTATTGTTTAGTGTTATTCCATTTTCTCTTTGATTTTTTGATAAACAATTTGCCAACATGTTGTCCAACATGTATGACCAGTTTAAATGAGCTCCTTGTAGGGTATGTATTCATCTTCCTTGCTTGAAGTTTTTTATTTTTTCCACAAAACTGTTCTTGTTCTCCAACCTAGCTGTTGAAAAGGGAAATAAAGATAGTGGAAGAGAACTAACTGTCCAGATGAGAAAATGGGCTGTGTTGCTGTGAAGGAAAAAGTTCAAAGTCACATTGACATATGAAGAATAGAGTTGGAGAATTTGACAGTGGCTCAGAACAGTAGAATCAGGCCATCTTGAAAAAAAATTGATTAAAAGGGCATTTCCCCTTCCTCAAAAGCAGGACTTTGGGGAAGGTGTGGTCTGCAATTTGTTTTTCCTCAATTCTCAATTTTATTTTGTTTTTAATTTATACAACACAAGTATACGGGGAAGGGGTTTGGAAACCTATAACCTGACATTTAACCATTGACCATCTACTGCAGGGACATTTGTATTTTATTCCTTATTTTGTTAACCAATGCTTTATGTATCCTGACATGCATTGTGATGATTATAATACAAAACATGTATTCTGTAATCATTATCACATATATTATGTATTAAATTCATATATATATGTCAACATTAGTCTCATGTGGGTCCTCCTTGTTTTTTAAAACATTTAAAATATGTTTTAACTAGGGATGTGATTTTTCTTCCTAGTTTGCTTGTTAGGTCTGAAGAATGGGTGAAAGGCCAAGTTAGGGGGACTTCAATCCTAGGAGAAATCAACTATAATACCACCTGATTTATTGAATCAAAAGATGAAGGTGATGTAGTAATGATAATAGCATTTTATGAGCTTTAAGATTTGCAAAACACTTTACATACAGCATCTTATTTGATTTTCATATTAACCCTATGAGGTAGAAGCTATAATTATCCCCATTTTACAACTGAGGAAACTCAGATTGAGAGAAATTATGTGACTCTCAGCTAGTGTCTAATAATGTCTAATTGCCCAGAATATGAATGTAGTTTTTTTGACTCCAAGTCCAACTTCATCAAATGCCCTAAACTTTTCATAACCATCCTTGCAACATCCCTGCTCTGTGTTGAGCTGTTAGACAATGATCTCGTAGCAAAGCCATGATTATCATTAGCAAATGGATCCAATTCCTCACATCATTTGAAATTAGTGACCTTTAGTACATTAGAATTCTACATATGTGTTAAGGTGAACCCAAGACAAAAGCCTTGAATGAGATCCCACAAGATTCCAGATCACACTCTTATGTATGGAAAGTAAACAGATCCTTTGGACTTATTTTCAATACATTCTTTCTTGGTTGAATTAGTTTGCTCTATTTACAAATATGTAAGTATTTTGGACTCTTCTCCCATGCTCACCCCAAAAAAAAGACATATGAGAGTTGAGATCCGGTAGAAGTTCTTTATCTCTGTCATGCTTTGCTTTTTGGCTGGTGATCTCTGAATATGTTTAGGAATAGTTAGTTTTAGTATCCTACCCACTCCCATCATGTGATAGGATTCTCCAGCATGCTGAGCTATAATTGCCCATAACCATAGTCCTATGGCTCAATGCCTAGCTTAGGACAGTACAGATGGCACTCGCATTTGGTGGTAATGTGTGAAAATATTTCAAAGAGCAGAGCTGGATTTGCTCCCTTGAAAACATCAGATATATGGAGTGATCAAGTACAAAGACTTATGGACATTTTTTTCTCCTTTTAAAACTATCTCGGGGCAGCTAGGTGGCGCAGTGGATAGAGCACCAGCCCTGAAGTCAGGAGGACCTGAGTTCAAATCTGGTCTCAGCCACTTAACATTCCCTAGCTGTGTGACCCTGGGCAAGTCACTTAACCCCAATTGCCTCAGCAAAAAGCAAAAAAAAAAAAAAAAAAAAAAAAAACTATCTCAAGAAATGATTGATTGTCAATCAATTAACAAACATTTAATAAATGATTATTGTATGCTAAGTCATTGGTTAGTTTCTATTATATCTAAACATATTGCTCTAGGAATGAACTATTCTGCCTGGCCTTAATGCAAGTATTTCTGTGTTAATAAAAGACCAGTTTTCCTTATAGTAATTATCCAATTGTTATATTAGTTCATCTGAAAATTATCTTAGGGTTTTAGGTATCAGCTTGACTTCATCAACAATATAAGACAGCATCTTATAAAACTAAGATCATTTGTATTACAGTAAGAGAGGCGTAGTATATAAGAATAAAGAGTTGATGATTTTATTGAGTTATTTCCTGGTCAGACCACATTTGGAATATTGTATTGAGTTTTGTGCACATTTTTTGAAGAGGCAGGCTTCAATATATTCAAGATAGGCCATTCAGAATAGTGAAGTGTAAAATACCAATTGAAGGAAATGAAGATGTATAGCTGGGACTAAAGGAATCTGGAATGGGTAGAAAGAAAGGACATGATAGTTGAAAGCAGTACTTGAAAGACAAAAAGAAGTAAGTATTAAATGTTTTGTACCAGAAGAGTAATGGATAAAAATTGTAAAGGGACATATTTAAGCAAAAAAAAAAATCCAAACAAACCAAAAACCCTCCTTAAAGATTAGACCTCTGATAAAGAGTATTAGAGCTGCAGAATACTGTTCTGGTATCCATACTCAATCTAACAATATGTAGTAGTGAGCCAATGGGAGCTGAAGCTAAAAGCAAAGCACTTCAGAAGCAGAACAGGTCAACATGTAGACCAGTAGTGGAATTAAGCTATAAGAAGTCTCTGTTCCCAACATGGGTGAAATAGAAAAAAAAAGTAGAATGACTCCTGTGGGAGATAGTGGGTTTCTTCTAACTAGAGCTCTTCAGAGATTAGGTGATTGATTACTTTTGAGGTGGATCTTAGTGTGGATTATTGTTCAAGAATAAACTGGACTTAATGGATATTAGGATAATTAATAAACAACTTGAATAAGTGTTTTTAATTGTTAATATCCAATTCATTTCTTAAACTGTTTAGAATAGACAGCTATTTCTATTGTTCATCTATTATTCATTTGTTTGTGAAATCATTTATGTTTGTAAATTACCAATATTCCCTCATGCTTGCTTACAATCATTCTATGAAGCTTTTGAAGCATTCTCCTTGAACTATGGGATCTATAAACAGAATAACCCTCGGGGATTATCTAACCAGTGCCCTCATTTCTCAGATGAAGAAACTGTCACTGAATGGTGGAACTTTTCCTTAGACCAAATAAGAAAGAAATAGCAGAGCTGGAATTTCAGTTTTTCCTGTTCAATATTCATCAATCTGTTCACACCCCACAACACTGAGGTTCTAGGGTGGTGAGTTGGCCCCTCCTGGAAAATATTGCTTCTTGGAATTATTCTGAGAATACAGGAATTCTTTTCATCTTCTCTCCTCCCCTTCAAAGACATTCTAAACAGAAATCCTTATCTTTTTGTGTGTTATAGATCCCTTTGGAAGTCTGAGGAAGCCTATAACTTCCTTTACAAAATAATGATTCAAATGCAGAAAATAAAATACACAGGGTTTCAAAGGAAACAAATTAAAGTGCAGTTATCAAAAAAATGTTAAAGACCCCAGGTTAAAATACCCTGGTTTAGAATCTGAATTCTATTGAGTTTAAAAGTACTCAAAGAAATGTTTTGGCTAATAGATCTACTCAAAATAAATTTGACCTTGGAGATACTGATGCCTGAAGAACTATTACTCATTTTAGATCTTATTTTTGCTTCCTTGATTTGATTCTCTGTTACTGAGGAGCAATGAATTTGAGCTTGAAGAAAGAAAGCATATATTGGAGTAAATTCCACATTATGTTATAATAGTGACAGCAATGAAAACTGACATTTTTAAAGTTCTCTAAAGTTAGGAAAGAACTTGATAAACATTTTCCCATTTGGACCTTATAACTCTGAGAGAGAGTCCAGACAAGTGTTAATTGGCAATATTTTTAAGAGACTCAAGAAGAAGAAACCCATAGAAGTTTAATAATTTATCCAGGATCATGGATCTAGTTAGTGGTAAGGTCTGAATTAGAACCCTGATTTCCTGAACCTTTCTCATGTGGCCTTTAGCACCTACTGGGAACCCACAGTTATTGTTTGTAGTTCTCAACTGAGGCCATTAATAGTGTTAAAAATGGATACCATTACTGGCTGGCACCAGAAACTTCAGAAGACATCTCAAGTAGACTAAACAAGTAGAATATTTATTGCACTCTCTTGGAGTCTGGGAAAGAATTTGTAATTGGTATTTATATAGCAATCTGTATTTCTAAGTAATTTTGTTAGACATTTTTTACCAGTCTGTGCAGGGGAGGTAAGATCATCATAGCATTTACTTTATATATGACAAGAAAAAAAATAAATTTAAAACACACTAAATATAAAAACCTCCCAAACACTACACCTGCTGGATTTGTTCATTTCAACACTTTCCAAAAGCTATTTTCTTTAAAATAGCACAGTGTTTTTTGGTTAAAATCATTGCAAACTAGTAGCATGTTGGCCACAAATTATTTTCCACCCTAAGGAGAAAGAGTAAATCATAGAATTAGAGTTAAAAGGCCCTTTAAACTTGATATAGCTTAACTCTGTTAGTTTATGGATGAGGAAACTGAGATCTAGATAGGAAAAGGAATTTAGCCAAAATTATGTAAGCAAGAGAGACAAACTCAGAATTTAAATTCAGGTTCTGTGACTCCAAATCATCACACTTTCCACTGTATCATACTGTCTCCTTTTACAAGGTAACAAAATTTCTTTTTTTTTTTTGCATATATACATATGGAATATAATTAATTAATTTCAAGAGGATGA
>JAJPUD010007615.1:36593-63907 GCA_023553655.1 Myrmecobius fasciatus | reverse complement strand
TATTTCATGTTTTTCTCTATCTTTTCATTTTTTTGTTTTTGTTCAACTGATTCTTGAAGTCTTGATGAGTCATTCATTTCCAATTGTTCGATTCTAATTTTTAATGTCTTATTTTCTTCAGTTACTGTTTTTAGTTCCTTTTGCAATTGACCAATTACATTTTTTTGTTCATTACATTCTTTTTCCATTTTTTCTATTTTATTTTGCAGTGATCTCATTTCGTTTCCCCATGTTTCTTCTAACTCTCTTTTAAGATTTTTTTATGCAATCTTCAAAGAAAGCCTTGTGACATGGAGACCAATTTATGTCTCTCTTTGGGGCTTTTTCTGGAGTTGCTTTACCTTTAGGGGCCTCAGGATTTGAGGTCTGTTCTTCCCTCTACCCATAAAAGTTGTCTATGGTGAGAGCTCTTTTTGGTTTTTTATTCATTTTTTTTTAAAGGTGTGAGGTCTGTTTAAGGCAAAGGTGGGACAGCTGCTTTAATTTGCCCTGGGGCAGTTCTGCTGATTGAGTTATTTCAGGAACTGGACAGTTCTGCTGATTGAATTATGTCAGGGGCTGGGCAGCTCCACTGATTGAATTATTTCTGGTGCTTATCAGACCTGTTGTTTGATTGATTGCTTTAAGGTGCTGCGTAATGGCAGCTAGGTCAGATGCTCATCAGGGGTTCAGTGGTTCACAATCTATCCCCCTCAAAAGGCAGACCCTCCAAACCACCTGCCCACAATCAGGACAAATTTTTCCAAGAGTTTCGCAGAAGACTCCCAGGTGTGTGAAAAGCACAACGCTGCCACTCCTGTTCTGACTCCTGTTCCAGCTCCCTGCTCCAGCTCCCTGCCCCGGTCTCCTTGTGCTGCAGTCTGGGTTCAGTAGGCTACCCCCTGCCCCATTAAAACAGACCTGTTTTGAGGTTCTTCCAGAGTATCTTCTTCTAGAATCGTGTTGTTCTCCAGATATTGTGGATTTTTTTGCTTCAGAATCAGTCTAGAGGCTTCATATTTTGTTGGTTTGAGGGGAGGTTAGAGGAGGTTACAGAGAATCCTGTCTGATCTCTGCCACCATGGCTCCACCCCCGGAAGGAACCTCAAGGTAACAAAATTTCAATGATTAAGCACAGTAGGAGAGAATAAATGTTCCAGAAAAATTGTAATTATCTTCCCTGTACCTTTGAGACAATAGAATGAAAATGAAAAGAGAAAAATTGACTGATAGGGTTACTAAAAAGTCTGTGTAGCTTGCACAAATTTGGCTTCTCCTGATTTCCAGGATTCCAGCCGAGGTCTGACTATTCAATCATTATATCTTCATCATTCCCTTAACTATCAATCATATTTCTCTGATCAATTAATTGCACTCCCTGTTTCAGACCTAGTAAAATGTCATAGTTCCATGACTGCTTGGCTGGCAAATTGTTATTGCAGGTGTGGCAATGGAAAGACTCCTGAATTTCAAGTCCAGATTTATGGCTGCTTTGTCCCTTACTAACTGCATGACCTTGGGCCACTTACATAACACATATACATTTCAATTTCTTCTTATGTAAATGGGGATAATCATATGAATCCATCAGTTAGTCAACAAGTATTTTAAAGTATCTACCATGGGTCAAACACTGTACTAGGTTCAGATGTTTTTGTAAGGAAAGCACTTTGTAAATTTTTCTAGGCTGCAGGTAAGTGAGAAATTTAATTTTTTTTCTTAAATAAGGTAAGTGTGAATGAACCACAATATACCAAAGTCAAAAGTAGCAATATCAGGAAATTAGTTCCCTCCCCAAAGTTTAAGGTAGATGCATTCCAAATGGGAGTCCTTGTCATAAGACAAAAAGAATTTAAGTAAGTCTTTGCCTATCTCTTTTGTTTTTATATCACTTAAATTTTTTCTAGTATCTTTTTTTGTACCATCTTGTTAATGCTAAAAAAAGATGAGAATGGCAGTGCATATTGAGGGATCTCTTGCAATAAAAACTTCATTTTGGAATCACTGACTTAATGAGTTATTTCTATACATCAAATTATGAACATCTTAACAATGCACTGCTCAAAGTAATTCTAATACTAAAAAGAGTGAATTAAATAGTGGGAATTTTAGGCATGATGGTAGGTCAATGTGGGAGACATATTGGCGGAACATAGGCATGGAATTTCTTAGGTCACACTCTATAGGTGGCTGATTGCTCCCTTTTAGGAAGAATCATTCATTAAATGACCCTTACACAGAAGCAGAAAGTGTATCTAAAAATGGCCAGATTTGGGTCTGCCAAATAATCACAGAATCTGAAGGGACCTTAAAGACAATTTAACATAGTGGTTTGGTTCTCCAAGAGTAGTCTTAGAGCTTTTAAACGTCTTCCAAACCCTTCCAAGGCATTCACAAAGTCAAAAGAAGTTTCATAATAATAACATTTTAATTTTTAATTTGGTAAATGTCAATAGATATAACCCATATTTAAAAAGCTCTCTCCTTTCTTTCTTCTTCTGTCTCTCTCATTCTTTCTCTTCCTGTCTCTCTCATTCTCTCTTCCTCTGTGTCTCTCATTCTCTCTCTTCCTCTGTCTCTCTCTTTTCCTACTTATCTCCCTCTCTCTTTTTCTCCCTTTCTCCTTTTTCCTTTCTGTCCCTGTCTCTGTCTTCCTCTCTCTTTTCTTTTAATTTTTACATTTATACATACATATGTATATGATTTTATATACATGTATGCCTATTCCTACAAATGCATAGGAAACTTTTAGCCCATATTTTGAACTCTCCCAAGTAATTTGACACACTCATCTATGTCAGTGTGTTACTTAATGTTCAACCACTTTTGAGAATCACTGATCTCATCCAATTCCCCATACTTTTGACTTCAATGCAAAATGAAAATGCTTGTCCAAAGTCACACGTTAAGACTAATCCCCAGGTTCCTGCTCCATCCAGGACATTATTACACCCATGTAGGGTCATTCATAAAAAGGAGCACTATTGGCTTGACGTTAAACTAAGGGAATGAGAAGGATGATTTTTTTTAGAAACATGCAAGAGTGGGAATTAGGTCTTTTAGATTTCAAAGTCAACAAATGCCATGTTTGGAAGCCACATTACTCAAAGACCTTTTAACACAATTTATGGTTGTCTCTCAGCATTCTGCTGCCATAGGTCCCTCACAACTGTGAACTCCTTTACTATTTCTCAGATTGATTGTGAAGTTTAGGTTTATCAGCTATACAAAAACTTTAGTTTGGACAGTCAGCAATTAACCCTTATCACATCCCAGAACATTTTTCTTTCTTTTCTTTAAAAATATATTTAATATTTTATTTTTCTCTAATTGCATGTAAAATAACTTAAACATTTGCTTTTATACTTAAATTTTGCTTTTCATATTTTCTCCCTCTCTCCCCTACCCTTTCATTGAGAAGGCAAGCAATTTGATATAGGTAATACAGGTACAGTTATATAAAACATATTAGTCATGCTGTGAAAGAAAACAGGCCAAAAAAGACCAAAAAAGAAATAAAAGTTTAAAAAATATGCTTCAATCTATATTTTTTCCCTGGAGATGAATCATATTTTTCATCATAATGCTCTAAGAATTGTCTTGAATAACTATATTGCTGAAAATAAATAACTTATTCATATTTGATCTGTATACAATATTGCTGTTATTGTATATAAAGTTCTCCTGGTTCTGTTTATTTCATTTTGCATCAGTTTATGTAAATCTTTCCAGATTTTTATGAGGGCATCCTGCTCATCATTTCTTATAGCACAATAGTATTTCATCACAATCATATAAAACAGTGGTATTGCTGGGTCAAATGGTATGCATGGTTTTATAGCCCTTTTATCATAGTTCCAAATTGCTCTCCATGTTAATTGCATCAGTTCACAACTCTATCAGTTATCTACCAACTCCACTGGTATCTCAATTTTCCCACATCTCCTTCCACATTTATCATTTTCTTTTTTTCTGTCACATTAGTCAATATTATAGGTATAGGATGTTATGTCAGAGTTGTTTTAGTTTGAATTTAATAAATAGTGATTTAAAATGTTTTTTCATATGATTATACATAGCTTTGATTACTTCATCTGAAAACTACCTGATTATAACCTTTGATCAATTATCAATTGAAGATTGGTGTATGTGTGTATTTGTGTTAGATAAAATGTTCAAGGAGGATTACTACCTCCATTGTGAGAATTTGCCCTTTATCCACCTTTATTTATTTATTTATCCATCTTTGGTGTTCACCTTCACTCAGCTCTTAGGTGTGACTTTAACAAGCTATATCATGCATGGCAGCTACATCCTTACCCCCTCACACACACACACACACACACACACACACACACACACACACAAACACAATTCAGTTGTATGTAAATAGCCTTGATTAATTTTAGCATTTGGGCAGGCCAATAAGGTCATTTTTCCTGAGAATTTCTGCTTTCACCTATGGACCTAAATTAAGTTTATAGTTTAGTATTATGAGTTTTTCTTTCTCAAGCAGAAAAAGATGGGTAAAGGGAGACAAAACAATAGGGAAGATTTAACTGAAGTTTAGGTAAGTAATCCCCAAAGCCTAGTGAACTGGGAGATAGTTTCCTCTGTTAAAGAGTCATTTGCCATCCATTTCTAATGAGAAAGCCACTGGAGAATGTCTTTTCAGGATGTAGATAGGGCATGGTTGCTCCTAGTACATGTTGAACCTCTGGAGAGAAGTAATTGATAATTCTTAAAGGATGATCTTTTGAAATGGGCTTGCATAAGAAAAGAAAAGGGGTAAAAATTTAGAGCTTAAATTTGTATAATCTAATTGTTTTATAGAGAAGGAAATTTAGTCAAAGAGGCTAGAACTTGGTCAGAGTGACTCAGCTAGTGGTACAATCTGAATTTGAACTTAGAACTTCTGAATCCAGATCCATTATTAGTTCACCTGAACCAACATTGTGTTCCCAAATATTCAGGCCCCCTATGAAGAGGAATTCCTAGAACTATTCAAAAAAGATCCATTTAGGAAGAGCCTCTACTACTGTGGGGAGGCTGTAATGAGTCTGTTTACATGGGGGATTGATTTCCCCTTTGCTTCTTTTATCTGTACACTCATTCTGACACATTCTTTATTTAGCAACTGAAGCTGTGACTTGCATTTCATTATACACATTCCATTTTCTCTGATTGTTTTGTTGTCAGAGAAGCAGAAAATGCCTCTCTTCCTTGATTTCTGAAATTTCACCCTCTTGGTGGTTAATTCTATTTTGTTCAACTTTATCCTCTCTCTGAGGGGCTATTTTAAATTCCAAAGAATTCTGGGAAAAGTAGCACATAATGCCTAACCCTCAGTGTAGAGTTCATCTAAAGCTGTTCTTGAATGACCAGAAAGGGAACAGCCTGAAAGCTTAGAATTGTGGGAGGGAATAGGGTCAGAAAGCTTGGAGGTAGTAGGAACAGTAAAAACAAATTTACTTGAATTGGCCTAAGTCTGGACCTGGAAATTAAGCCATGGGAAAACTGGTTCATGCTGCTCCAGTTCAAGAATCCTGTGAGGTAGGAAAAGTATTTTAATTTCATAGATAAGAAAAAATGAGCTTCAGAGTTGTTCACTGGTTTACTTAAAGGTCATAAGCTCCAAGTACACCGACTCTAATTTCATTGCTGCAAGCATATGTCTAGAATACTTGATCCTGAAAATTCTTTTTTAAAATAGTATTTTATTTTTCCAAATAGATGCAAATATGGTTTTCAACATCCATTTTTGTAAGACATGGGTTCTAAACTTTTCTCCATCCCTCCTTTACCTTCTACCTAAGATAGCAAAAAAACTGATACAGCTTAAATATGTGCAATCTTTTTAAACATATTACTATATTTGTTATGTTGTGAAAGAAAAATCAGACCAAAAAGAGGAAAAAATGTGAAAAAAGAAAGAGTGAAAATACTATGCTTTGATCCACATTCAATCTCCATAGTTCTCTCTCTCTGAATGTGGATGACATTTTCCATCCCATCTTTTTTTTTCTTTTTTTGCTGAGGCAATTAGGGTTAAGTGACTTGCCCAGGGTCACAGAACTATGATGTGTTAAGTGTCTGCGGCCAGATTTGAACTCAGGACTTCCTGACTTCAGGGCTGGTACATCCCAAGTCGTAAGAGCCAAGTCCATCAGAGTTGATCATCACAAAATTTGTAATTGTGTACAGTTTTATTCCAGTTCTGTTCACTTCACTCAGCACCAGTTAATGGAAATCTTTCTAGGATTTTCTGAAATTAGTCTGCTCATCTGTTCTTATAGAACAAAAATATTCTGTTATATTCATATACCATAACTTATTTAAGCCATTCTCCAATTGATGGGCATCCTTTCAGTTTCCAGTTCTTTGCCACTACAAAAAGGGAGGCTACAAACATTTTTGCACATGTGGATTCTTTTCTTTTACCCTGAAAATCTTTGAGAAATGAATCTTTTTGAAGTCTGGTCCTTGAGCCCCATTGAGTCTTAGATTATTCTGAAACCTACATGGGTCAGACAAAAGGTAAAAAGATGAAATCTAGGAAGGCTCAGATGGTTGAGAAGCTTCCTAGGAAAAATAGGAAGAAGGTTCCTATAACACAAAGGTATAGGTTTTCCTTGTCAAGCAGAAAAAAGTGAATAAAGGAAGATAAAAACAATGATTTAGCTACAATTTAAGTAGGTAATCCCCACAGTCCAATGAACATCTGATAGGTTCCTCTGTTTGAGTTATTTGTCATCCATTTCTAATGAGGGAGTCATTGAAGAATTTTTTTTTCCAGAATGTAGGTAAAGGCAAAGTTTCCCTGTAGGGTTGGGGGGGTCTGGCCAGGCCATTCTTGGAGTTATGGCTGGGGGGGGTGAAAGGAGGGGGAGTTTGAAATCATGCAGTTGAGTGCAGCAGGAAATGTCTGAGATCAAAAAGGATTATGTCAGTAGTTGGGGAATCCATTGACACACAAAAGATGTTTTTGTTTTGGGTTGTTTGTAAATTAAGGGTTAAATCAGCATCTTTCTTACATTATATTTTACCCTGAGAACCATACTTTAAGAAGGACATTCAAAAACTTAAATACTTTGAAAGGACAATTAAGAAGAGAGTCAGTGACTAAAATTCACATTATGAGTTTTTCTCAGAAACATCATTTTAAGGAAGGACTCAGACCATCCATCTATGAATCTCTCATTCTCCTTGGCGAATTTCCTATTTTCTCCCTATTTCCTGAGATGCAACAAATTGGAAGAACATTATATAAATCTCAACAATAAAGCTGTGATTTGGCTTGAGAGAACTGACTCTAATCTTGAAATAAGTTCTACTCTCAGTAAAATGCCATCAAATGGCATTTCTTGCTATAAATAAATCATTCATGAAAAAAAAAGTCAATCTATACAGCAAACTTCATTGCTTCTTAAAAAATTGTCATAGCTGCCCCAACCTTCAGCAACTGGCGCCATGATCACTTAGCAGCCATCAACACTTAAGCCCTCTACCGGCAAAAAGATTATGAACTGCTGAAGGCTCAGATGATGGATTAGCACTTTTTAGAAATAATAAAATATTTTAATTATGATATATGCTTTTTTAGGCATAATACGATTGTATATTTTATAGACTACAGTATTGTACAATCCAAGTCATGAGACCAAAGAAAGCATGTATTTAAAGTTCATTTGCATGTATTGCTTTGTGTTTTTTTAAAGCAATGTTTATATATCAACTAATCCTTATTAAAAATAATCTTTTTATGGATTCTGGGCAAGTCACTTAATCCTGAATGCCTATCCCCCCAAAAATAAGTAAATAAACTACAAGTCAGCCAAATAACAATAATCATAGCTCAACTTGTCCTAAGTTCAGATCCTGGATCTTCCCCTGACTAGTTGCATAAGTACAACCAGTTCAAGTAAAATTTTCTAAGTTTAGAATCAAATTCTGTACATCAAAATACATGCAGAGCATATAACGTTATTTCACTCTAAGGAGATACTAAATTCATAACATTTTCACATTTTAGTCAGGATAAGGACCATATCCAATACTTCATTATGATTTTAAAATAATATGCAAAAATAAAATCTGTATGTTCCACAATATTTAAGTTACATATTTTCTACCTGAATTCTTAATAAATTCTTAAAAGTCCAAAAAAGAAAAAAAATAAATAAAAATAATCTTTTTAGATATAACTTTCTTTTCTACCACTGATATATCATCAACATCCTCACAGAAACTCTATTTATTTTATTTAAATAACTGTTATTTAACACAGAGTTGCCAACTAGTTCATTTGAAAATCTACCAGATAGAATAACAAAAGCAGAAAGGTAGATTTGTTTAAATCGATAAGCAATTTTAACACTTCAATGAATGGCAACCTAAGTTTGTCTTTGCAGAATTTGTGAGGGTCTATGATAGGTTTAAAATGGTTTATGAAGTGCAGTGATCCTAGTTTGCAAACAGCCTGACATTTGCAAGAATTCAGATGTTTAATAACATCTTGTTTATGTGATCACACAGCTGATAAGGCACCGTGACAGGGCATAGATACAGCAGAAACAAAGAAGGTACTCTGGTTTAGTGCACAGAAAATTAGGAGAGTATGCTATGCATCAGGCTATTTGCTGGAAATCACTTTGCACTGAAATGTTGAACTTTTGTGGTGGTTTGGATACAATTTGATGATAAGTTGAGAAACTGCAAAACATATTGCACTTAAAGTGTCCAGAATTTGACAAAATCACAGCACAAACACCAAAATCATTGTGCTCATGACTGTGACAATTTCAAATCACTAAAGAAACTAACATATAGTGCTTTAAACTTTCACATGCTTTTGACAAAGGAAAAAATATATATGCATATACATATACACAACAAATGATTGTTCAATTATTTAACATAATTGGAATTGGCACAAACTCCTTGGACCATCATGATGTATTCCCTAAGGTGCATCAATCATTAAATAGGAACTGTTGATGTAAAATGGAAGCACTGACATGAGACACAATGGGGACTTGATGCTAGAAAAAAGATATTTTGCACTGGCCTTCTATGATGTTAGAAACAGCTTCTGTCCATTGGCTGTGGAGGTAGAACTTTAGATGTATCTACCTGAGACATAATTATTCTTTCTTTCCAGCATAGTCCAGGAGTGAAGGTCTTGTCTGCCCAAAGCAGAAATATCATGAAGTAAGTTGTGCAGGGAAGAGCCTCTTTTCCTTATGTGCTATGGCCCTGAGAAACAGACTTTGGTCTTTAGTCTTGCTTCATTTTTTTGCTTATTTTTTCAGTTCCAGGTGCAGGTAGTGTAGCTGCTGACAAGGGATCTCAAGCTTTGATAATGCTTAAGAGCCCAGGAGTCCAAGCCAGTCCAATGGGGAGCCCAGAGAAATCAGGGTTCAAGGAGTGGGGCGGTTTGGCTGGGAATTTAATATAACTGATGCCATTTGGGAATTGAGTTAAACTGTGAATTCTCCCAGAAACTCAGGGAGCTATAGCAAGGATTATGCTCTCCAGGGAGTTGATGAAAATGCTTGTATGATTGTTTTTGCTATACTGTAGAAATAAATATGCCTTTATAAAAGTCAATCTGTTGATTAAACTGGGGTTCCTGGACCCTTTTAATTGGAGGAAATGTTCACATGGAACTATTTGTGATCAATTTGTGGTAGAGCCTTCCAAGCTCACATTGGTATGATCAGCCACAGTTAGATACATTCTACCTGGCACTGACATCAAGATGTCACTTTGGTCTTCAAGTGTAAAGGACACTACCAACAATAATTGGAGGAAAATCAACAATGAAGGTTTAAATTAATAATCTAAAGTGTTGGAGAAAGCTGGAGAAGGGATGGACATATAACCTTCATTTCCTGAAGATTACCTGAACTGAAGATAGTGAGGGACCAGAATGATCTATGTGACTTCAGGAAAATTCTTTCTTTCTAGTTCCCTCATCTCTAAAATGTAAGGGTTGGACCAGATGCCCTTTAAGGTCTTAATAAATAATTTATAAATGCATACTAACTGTTTTCTACCTCTATATCTATGTCCTATCATCTCTAAAGTTCTATGTACTTTTAACAGTTTGTGAGTACCTTTCCTGCATCTCTATTCTCTTGACTTATATGTAAATATTTTAATCATGGCTTTTTAGACACTCCAACTCCTGATTTTGGGTTGTCTTGCTCAAAGTAATACATTTCAATGAGAGTTTCAGTCCTAATTATGCAGACATAAGGCCAGAACAGTGGGAGAGATCTTGGGAAGCAGATAAAGCCTCATAGCACCTTTCAAGTTTACTTTATTAACTTAAAGGACCCTTCTTTTCCTTCTTATAGGTAATTGTCAATTAAATTCACTTGGATTCTGCCTCTCATACTGTGTTCCCTTCAGTGGATAAATAGGTCAGCCATCTCTCAGGCAGTGTTCACCAAAACATCCAAGGACAATTTACTTATTATTTATTTTTTAAAAAAAGAAGAAACCAATTAAATGCATGTTGTTTATTGTGGGCAGAAAAAGTGGTTTTTCATCTTAATTCCATTTCTATTTCACTCTTGGGGACTTTGAAGCTCTGCTTCATCCTTCTAAAAGGATTAATAGTCTTTTGGGATTATGTGATCCTCATCTTGCCAAATCTTACCAACCCAAACACCCCTGAATAACTAAAGATACACAGGAGGGCCAAGGAGCTTGTATTTTTAGCCTGTGTGAAGGGATAGAACACTTATTCTTAGTCCCTTTGTGCTGCAGAAAGGAACTGAAGAGAAGAGGGCACATTTATTCAATTACCTGTCCCACAGTGGGAGGCAATTGGCCTGCAGAGGAGGTTGTTAGTACAGGTGGCAGATTTGAGTAGAAACAAACCAACTCAAAAATAACAAAGCCACTGATTCAATTTTTCATATCAAAAAGACTTTCTCCTCAACAGCAAATATTTTTAAAGCAACTCTTACAGGGAAAACACTGTGCTAAGAACTGTCAAAAATGTGGGTCAAAATGTTAAAAGTGAAAAATCATTCTTGTCCTCCAAGAGTTTCTATTTTCTTAGTAGATTTAAAATGTATAGAGTCCAAATCACTTGACTGAAACTAAAGGACTGAAGCCATATGAGTAGTGGCTAAGAAGCAAATAGGGGATGAGGCAGAGGATGTAAGGAGGGTAGCCTGCTTTACCTGAGTGTGGTTATACGTCTGAACAGGAAAGGCTTTTTGTTTTTGGTTTATTTTTTTATCTTCAGTAAAGCTGGAATACTGGTATAACTCTAATCATATAACAAATATTTCTCAAATACTCAGTGTTAGGAGTTTAGAAACACAAAAACAAAAATTAATGAGATAGCATCTAATATTAAGGTGCTTATATTCTACTAGGAGGTACTACAGATAAACAGAGATGGAAAATAAAAATAATTTGGAGGCAGTGAATAGAATAACATACCTGGAATCAGGAGAACAATTCAAATCTGAGTAATCCCTGATTATTTTCCCCATCTCACCATAAAAAAGATAATTTGGAATGCAAATAAGGACACTAGCAGTTAGATATGTCAAGGAAGACTTTAGAGAAAAGGAGGTAGCTGGGTGAAAGATTCAAAGAGGCAGAGTTTGAAGGAAATGCATTTCAGGTATTCAACCTGAGATTTTATTGTTTGAACAAAACCTTTGCTAGATGCTGAAGGGAATTACAAACTGTAGACAAGACAGTCCTCATCTCCTTAGTGCTAAAACTGTTCAAAGTCTGTAAGAAAACATAATAAATACATAACAAATCCGTATACAAAATAATATATTCTAAATGAATTAAAGCAAAATTTTAAGTGTGGTGTTTGAAGTCTTGGGCAAGATAGAAGAGAGTATCATTAATTGGCATAATCAATATTTATTGGAAGAAGTATTGTTTGAATTAGTTATAAAAGGTAGGGTAGAAACTCCACAGGAAGGTATTTAAGACTCAGTAGCAAATGGCTATAGTAGTCTACTGTTTGATAAACCCAAAGATTTCAGTTTCTGGGATAAGAATTCACTCTGTAATCAAAACTGCTTTGGGAAACTAGAAAAATTTTGGCAGAAACTAGGCATAGACCAACATCTTACACCATATACCAAGATGAGGTCAAAAATGGGAATATTATTTAGACTCCCATAAGCAAACTGGGAGAACAAGGAAAAGTCTACCTGTTGCATCTATGGAGAAGGGAAGAATTTATGACCAGACAAGGAGAGCATTATGAAATGCAAAATGAAATGCACCAAGATTAGAAGGAAAGAAGAAAGCTGGGAAATAAATTTTACAGCACATGGTTTTGATAAAAGCCCTCATTTTTCAAATATATGGTGAGGATAGTCAAATTTATAAGAATACAAGTCATTGTCCAATTGGTAAATATTCAAAGGATATGAATGGACAGTTTTCAGATGAAGAAATTAAATTTATCTATCATCAAATGATAAAGTGGTCTAAATCCAATCTTAAATTTTTGCACTCATGATCTCTTTTCTCCTGAGAAATTTTTATGTGAATCCAGATATATATGTATATAAAATAAGTATAAAAGTCAATCATTTATGGATAACAAATTATAATTTTGTGATCACATTCAGTTCTGTGATTCCATTTGGGATTACAATCACAATTTAAGAAGCTTTGGTCTAAGTCATTTTTGATTAGAGAAATACAAATTGAAACAATTCTCAGGTACTACCCCACACCTATCAGATTGCCTACTATGACAAAAAAGAAAAATGATAAATCTTGGAGAAGACGCAGGAAAATTGGAACAGTAATGCTTCGTTGGTGGAGCTATGAACTGATCTAACCTTTCTGGAGACCAATTTAAAGCTATGCCCAAAGGGACTTTGATGGAACAATACCACTACTAGATCAATATCACAAAGAGATCTTAAAATTTAAGTGAAAAGGACTTATATGTACAATTCCAAAAGACTCAGGATGGAAAATACCATTCACAACCAGAGAAAGAGCTATTAAGTCCAAATGCAGATCCAAGCACACTATTTTATTTTTTTCCCCATGGTTTTTCTCCTTGTTGTTTCTTCTTTCACAACTTGACTAATGTAGAAATATTTTTAACATGATTGACATATGTATAACTATATCAGATTGATTGCTCTCTTGGGGAAGGGAGAATTAAGGGAGGGAGGGAGAAAAAGTTGGGACAAAATATTATAAAAATGAATGTTGAAAACTACCTTTACATGTAATTAGAAAAAATAAAATATTATTTGCAAAAAATTAAACAATAGGAGATGAGGGAGAACATTACAAACATAGGAAATACAATGACTAGATGTTATAAAAGAGATTATTGTGATACAGAGGAATATGAATCAAAAGACCTGGGATTTGAACCCAACTTCTCCCTATTACTACCAATGTGACCTTGGAGTAACTGACCCTCTCTGGGTCTCAGTTTTCTCATCTATAAAATGAGGGAGCTGGAACAGATGACAACTAGGGGAACTTCAACCTCAAATCATGTAATCCTATGATAAATTAACTAGTCCTTCCTGTAATTCTACAGAAATGGAAACTGAACAAGAGAAGTTAAATGACGTTCAATTTTAATTGGATTTATTTGATTTTTAAAATTTTTATTTATCAATTTATTATTTAGTTAGTAAGGCAGTTTATATTTTATTATTTTGACAGGCATAATAGTGTGTTTTTTTTAAAAAGCACTCAATTGGGAGACAAAAGTCTTGGCAAATTATAGATTTGACTGTTAACAACAAACAATATAACTTTGGGCAAGTGACTTACTCTCTCTGTTTTTCATTTTCCTCATCCAGGAAGGAGCATGGAGATATTGGACTTTGGGGAAGGAATTATGGAGGTCTAGATCATGCAGCCACATGGGCTCCAGGGAGAAAAGAGTTCTAGTGCCAGTTCTAGCAACAGAGTGGAGAAGTAAACTTCATCAATAGAAGTATCTGACAATTTCTTTTCTTGGCTAAGCAAACAAACGAGGGAGAGAAAGGTTAGATCAAAAGAAGAAAAGAATTGAGAGATACAAAGAGAGACACAAAAGCATACAGATAGAAAAATGGGTAGCCCACAAGTATTTATTAAGTATTGTGTACCAAGAAAAGACAAAGAGAAAGAAAGACAGAAAGAGCCAGAGCCAAAGAGAGAGACAGCGACAGAGATAGACAGAAACAGAAACAAAAAAGGATATATGGCTGAAAAAAGGAAACATCCACCTCCTTTATCTTGTCATGCTCTGGTCATAATCTCAAAGGATCCCAGAATTACTGTTAGGACAATTCAAGTTTGGAATGACTGAGAACATGTTTCTGAGCTATCTTTTAAGATTCAAGGGATAATCAAGTTCTTAGGCTACAAATGGAATTTTAGTCATTTAAAAGTCTATGTTATTATTAGTGGGGTCCAAGCTGGCTTTAGCCCTTTGCACAATATACATGTACTCAGTCTATTAGGAAACAATGAGACAGCCTTTTTGGCAAGTCTCTTTCCAAGGCAGCCAACTTGAAAAGACTCCAGGAAACTTGGAAGCAAAGGGCATACCAGCTGGATCTGCTTTCTCCCCTTCTACTTGTAGATATACACAGAAGACATTAAGTGATGAGCCCAGGCATTCAACAATAACACCAATCCAACAAACAATTTGGCAAAAATTTGTTAAGCACCCACTCTATGAAATAAAATGAGGAAGTCTGTGCATAGAGAAAGAAGAAATAAGAAATAATCTAGCCCCTCAAGAATTTTACAATCTGATAGATACGTTTAAGACTTCTTTGTATTTGTGTATGTGCGTGAGTGTATACATACACATACATATGTAGTGTATATATATATATATGTATGTGTGTATATATGTGCACATTATATATATATATATATATATATATACATATACATATATGTATATATATACGTATATATACACCTTGGGGGACAAATAGGACAAATAAATCAAAGTTTTACCTCTCAAGTGTATAACTATTTGTTAGGTACCATTACAGGGGCAAGGTGGTAGGGAGGAACTTCAGAAAAAATCAGATCTTCTAAAAAAATTTAGGAATATAATCAACTTCCTGGAGAAATGAAAAGGAAAATAATTGATCTTCCTCTTTCCATCTCATCCATTGCCAAGTCAAAAAATTTAGTGCAATGTCAGTAAAGATGGCTGGCAGTCTGCTAGAGAGCTCTTAGAAGAAGATCTATCTCTCTTGGAAAGGAGATGATTTGGATCCAAGGGTTTCTGAATATATAGAATGAACTCATTATGACCAACCAACTTCTATTATTCTGATTCTGGAAGCATTTATTTGCTAATTAAGTAATGTGCATTAGCTCTAAAAAGTTGAGTGCTACCTAGAATGCCATTCTAGTATCCTATTTGCATCCCGGTGTCTTATGTGAACAGACATATCAATCCACCATCCTGATTCCTGGTAAGCACTTAATAAAGGCTTTTTTGACCAATCAGTCATTCATTTTTCATGCCCTTGATCCACCAGAAGAACCCTATAAAGGATTTCTTTGAATCACAAGTAAGAACCAGGCAAAGCACCTTCATTTGGAGCAAGGAGTGACAAGAGATCCCAGGACATTTGCTCAAAGGGAAATAAAGAATTCACTCTTGTAGATTATCCAGTAAGTTCTCATCCAACTCAATCAAAGAATAGCAACTATGTTCTAACCCACTATTCTAGAGCCAGCTGCCTTAGGACTTGAGAGCATCCTGAGAGGTTTGAAGGTATGTTTCTTTTTTCTACTCTTATTGTTTTGAGCTCTCACTTGTGTTTCCCTTATTATTAGGAGGTCAGTGTTATTTCCCCCAGCTTCATTTAGCCAATGATTTTTTTTACAAAGGGATACCTAATTCACTGTATATCGAGACAAATATTTCCCCACAGTTCAAAAGCATAATCTTCTCTATATCAGAGTTTCTTAAATTCATTTTCCACTCACGACCTCTTTTTTACCTGAGAAATTTTCAGATTATCACAGGTACATAGTTACAATAAAATAGGTATACAAATCAAACATTTACTGATAATAAATCATGATTTTTCAACCCCCATATTCAGTTACAAGATACCATGTGGGGTCATGAACCATAGTTTAAGAAGTTAGGCTCTATATCACCTCAGCTTCTGGGAAGAATTGGTCCAAAGCTTAACTCAGTTTCCACATTATACCGTATTCACCAAATTCATCACAAAAAGTAGCATTTCTTTCATCTATGCTCCTGTCTTAAGTACTATTGGACTGGAGTCCTGAAGCTTACCCTTTGTTCTCAGGGACATCAATACCATACTAACTAAAAACTTGGAACTCTGAAATAGGATTCTAAAATTTGCTCTAGACCTTTCAGATTCACAAGTTTATTCATTACCTCTATTCTCTTCACCAGTTGCCAAGTATAAAGGAGCCATCTAATGAAACCAAGAGTAAAGAGGCAAAGAAAGAACTTTTTGCATGACTCCATAACTGATCAACAAGCAGCCTCTCCAACATAGGATCTTGACTATAAAAGGGAGGAGAGTTATAGGAAATTAGCTTTCTATTTTAAATGATTATTCTTGCTAATTAGAATGGCACCAAGCCAGCATCTGTCAAGGTGAAACCAGTGGTACGTGGCACATAGTAAAAACTTAATCAATGCTTGTTGCATTCATCTTTTGATTGATTGGCTCTTAATCTCTAATCAATGTTCTTTTACTTTACCTCTCTGGACTCCCTTACTCACTTCTTAAATGGAAACGTTGCAAGACCAGATCTCTAAGGTCCTTTCCAGAACTAACATTCTATCAAAGATTTACCATGACAAGAAAGATCCAAGGAAACCGTCTGGGTGGCACATACTTGGCAGGAGTATCAATCTGTTCTAACTACTTGGCAGTGACTCACTGACATTTGACAGAATTCCAGGAAGGACGATAGAAAGGAAAAAGAATCTGTGATTTCTGAGTAAGGGAGTATTCTGAAAGGGAGGAAATGCATGAAGATGATGGGAAAAAAAGAGTTTTCTGGAATGGTGGTCATGGAGATGCCCTTATAGGGAATAATGATCTATGTTCAGGAGCAGTTTATACCAAAAGTCTTAGTGCTGTATTAAGATTAAAATGGTACTAAGACTTTTGGGACAGCTTATGTTGGAAAACAATTTGTTTAGTCATTCTCCAGCAACTGGCATCTGATTTGTTTCCAGTTCTTTAGTTTGGCAAAAAAAAATACTGATATATTATTATGGGATTTGCTATATTATATTATGGGATTTTTTTTCTTTTTCTCATTCACCTGTATGCCTAGTAAGGTGATTCCTCAGTCAAAAGATACGGATATTTTAATCATTTTCTTAGCTTAATTTCAAATTGCTTCCCAGAATCTTTCAACTAATTTTACAGGCCCAGTAACAGAGTACTAGCATTCTTCTCTTTCCACAACCAACTATGACAATTCCCATCTTTTATTATCTTGGTTGATTTATTACATGTAAGGTTAAAATTTAGGGGTTTTTTAAAGTTCTTAATTCCTCTTTTTTTTTTCTTGAGGCAATTGGGGTTAAGTGACTTGCCTAGGCTCACATAGATAGGAAGTATCTGAGACCAGATTTGAACTCAAGGCCTCCTGACTTCAGAACGGTTGCTTTCTCCACTGGGCCACCTACCTGCCCCTAATTCATCTTATTAATAATTTATTTAAAGCAGTATTTTCTGTGGCAGTTTTTAGTTTGTATTTTTGGGAAAACTATTTCTTTATGTCCTTATCCATTAGGAAACAGGTTTTGCTCTCACCTATTTGTGTTGCTTGCATATCTTATAGTTTGGATTTTTGAAAATAGTCATTATTGTCAAAGATAATTATTAAATATACTGAAAACTATTGAAGATAATTAATGTAAAAATTCCTCCAAACTTTCCCTTCTTCTTTTAGTCATGATAAGATTTCTCCTCTTAGATACAGCTATGAAAAGTATGAAGTCTGATTCTCTTCTAATTATTTTATGGCATGACTTTTAATTTCTGTCACATTCATTTTGTGCTTGTAGATGAGGTAAGATGTTATTATAAACCAAATTTCTGCAAACAACCTTACATTTTCCCCAGCATTTTCTTGTCAGAGAAAAACAGTTCCTGGAATCCTTTTGCTAGAATCAAAAGGATGATCCCCTGTAACTTTCCTACTGGGATCCTTTTAGAGCCTTAAAGCTGGCTTTCTGTGTGTTCCTGGTTTGCCCTTGGCTCCTTCTGTGGGTGATATGCCAATGGTTTTGGGGAAATTGCTAAGAGTAGGATGCCAGCAGAAAGTATATCACCCCCTAAGTTCACAAAATCTTCCTCCAATCAAGGGAAGAAAGAGACAACAACAGAGGTCAAAGCTCCTTCCTTCTCTTCCTCCATCATCTTCTTCTCAGAGGCTTGATTGGAAAGTTTCCACCATAACATCATCAGACATTTTAATCCACAGGTTTTAAACAGACTTGATATTTTCCATAAACGTCACAGGCTTCACCAAGTTTCCTTAAGCAATGTGAATATATTTCCTGTGCTAGATCACTCCAGTTTTCATAAAATAGGTTCTCAGAAGTTTTGACCAACCTAGTAAATGCAACCATTTTTTTCCTTTGGTAGTTTCTTTATAGCCTACCTAAGGTTCATAGATCCCAAGATGAAAGGTCCATGAGGTACTCATTCTAAAGGTATTCTCTAGTGTTGTTTGCTTCAGCCACTTTTCAATTACATCTTGCCCTTTGTGACTCCTTTTGGGCAAATTCATGGCAAATATACTGTACTGGTTTAACATTTTCTTCTCCAGTTCATTTTATAGATCAGGAAACTAAGCCAAACAGGGTTAAGTGACTAACCCAGATTCACTCACCTAATAAGAATCTGAGATGACATTTGAATTCAGGTCTTCCTGACTCTAGGCCCAGTTCACTATCCACTGAATTATCTAGTTCATCTTCTGTATTTTACAAAACAAAAAAATTCTAACCCAGTGAGATTAAATCTCTTATCTTAACACAGGAAGCAAGTGTTTGAGAATGTTGAATCTTGAATTGAGGTTTCCTTCCTTCAGAGTAGTACAATCACTAGTTAGCATTATTTTTTATTTAATTATTTAATATTTTTGTAGATTAATATCTACTTCTTGTAAATTCTCAATTTGTGGGACTACAATTTATAGCATTTGTAATTTATTCCTTCTTTGTTGTGATTTTACCTTGTTCATTTTTAGTTTGCCAATATAATTTTCTTTTCTCTTCTTAGTTAATAAGGTTAGCTAAAGATATGTTGATTTTCTGAGGGTTTTTTTTTAGTTCTGTTAGTCATCTATATAATTTTTTTTCTCTGTGTCTCTTTGATATATCTATTCCTCTAATGTTCAAGATTTCCTCCTTTGTACTTTTTAAAGCTTATTTATATGTTGATTTTCTAATTACTGAAATTCTGTATCCAAATTTCATATTTAGCTTTTTAATCCTCTCTTTTTTCTGTTTTGTTAAATTAGGTCCTCAAGAATACAAGATCTTCTTTAAGAGCCATTTTATTGGCTTCCTAGACATTTTAATACATTGTCTCATCATTATTTTTCTCTTTACTTCTTCTTCCTTTTCCCCCTTTACCTTAAGTCTTAGTTTGCTTTCTCAGTCAATGTTTAACTATCTCAAAAATAACCAGCCTCCTTCCTAGGCCTGTATTTATAATCTGACTTTTGAACATTTTATATTGTCCATACACATGTATTCTAGGGAGTTCTCCTCTCATAACTTCTAGTTGCATTGCTTTGAGCTAATCACTTAGTGTCTTTGGAAAAAAATGGAGAGAGTAACATTTATACTATATTAAAAATAGGGATCAAATAAGGAAGCTAGGAGGCACAATGGATAGAATACCAATCTGAAGTCAGGAAGACCTGAATTGAATTTCAGCTTTAGATATTAGCTGTGGGGTTCTAGTAAATCACTTTGCCTCCTCTGTAAGATGAGCTGGAGAAGGAAATTGTAAACTACTTAAGTATTTTGCCAAGAAAACTCCAAATGGGATCACAAAGAGTCAGACAAGACTGAAAAGATTGAACAACAATGAAATCAAGTGAGATAATATCTAAAAAAACACTTTGAATCCAGAAAGATCACTTGAATGTGATCCTGCTCTTCTACTTGTCCCCTTCTCTTTTTTCTGTACAACTACTTGGTGGTCTTGTAGAGGGGGTCTCTTCTGAGATTCTGTGTCTCTTCCTTTAGTTGTCTCCTATTTTCTCACTCCTTTTTCATTTCTTTCTTTTCATCTTTATTTCTTCCATCCCCCACAGTACTTTCTCATTCTTAGGTAACTATAGACTCAACATTGACTTGTGAAACTTAGAACTAAAAAGGTCATTACACTCTAGGCTACTGCAGATTCCAGAAGTAGTAAACTCAGGCCTTCAAGATCATGGGTTCTAAAGGAGCTTTTATAGAAAGGAGGCATGATATGTGGGGAGGAACATGATACTGGGAAGCCAAAGACTTGAGTTCTAGCCTTGATTCTGCCATTGACTTACTGCGTAACTTTGATTATGTCACTTAATTTGGGGGGACCATTTCCTCATCTCTAAAATGAGGAGAATGAACCAATGAACCCACATGTCAAATTCAAATAGAAATAGAAATCACTAATTCATATATAGGGATCCCCTGCAGGGTGAATATTGACTTATCTTTAAAATGAAATGTTATGTACTTTATTTTATATATGTTATCTATTTTATTTATTCTATTAAATATTTCCCAATTACATTTTAATCTAGTTCAGACAGCACTCAGGAGTATTGGGAGGGCTGTTGGTGGCTATAGGCACTTCTGAATTAAACAATCTCTGAGGACTTTTTTTTAGCTTTCACCCTTTTTCCCCATTTGCAGCTTTCCACTATGTGTAATGGGACAACGTTCATTTGGGAAGGGACAGTGAAGATGCTACTAGGAAATGCTTGGGCATTTGTGAGTTAGTTAAGTTGGTTTCTTACCCATGATAGTCCAGTGTTTATCAAGAGAAAGCAGCCACAGCTGGACCAGCTCAGCATCAGTGGTTCATTTCAGTAAAGCTTGTTGACTTTAGCAATGGGGCTGACAAATTACTTTTCCCACACCCTGCAAATATTTGTCAAATCTGTTCTTAAAGAGAGTATTGGGATGTGGGCCCAACACTAATGTCAGCAATTTTTTTTAAAAAAGTTTTTTTTTTCCTTTTCTCTTTTCCTCTCATACATGGATAATTCTAGAAGGCAACAAATGCACTTTGGAACACAATGGAAGCACAGTGATGACTATAAATAAGGGTAGGATAGAACCTCTACCCTCAAGGACCTCACAACCTCCTCAAACCCTGATCTTTTGTCTTAGTGGATCATCTGGCTTCCTAGTTTATTGAGAAAATAGAGATCATGTAATATGGGTTTCCCCTTCTAATCTTCCCCACACCTCTTAAATCCTCCCTATGTTTGCTAATTTTCACCTTTCCTTCTGTCAAAGAATATTATTTGATAAGACCAAATTTTTGAGCTGTTCCTTTAATCCATCCTTTCTCATCTTCTCTAAAAACATTTACTTTTGATCATTCCCTCTATTTGTCTTATTTTTTTCAGTATCTTCTTATCTAGTGATTCTTTCCCTGAGTACTTAGAAACATATTCTTAGCACTAAATAACTTTTTCTTGACCTTGACCTTGACTCTTCAAGTTATCATCTTGTAATTCTTTTCATTTTATATTTTACAAGTTCACACTCTTAGTGAGAACAGCCCACCCTCCTTTCCAAACCCTTGTGGCTTCTCAATGAGATTGTTTAATTTAAACTTACCAATGATGTCATGTGAAATCTGATTTCTTTGACCTCCTCAATTTCTTTCTAGGTGTTAATATTGTCAACATCTCCTACTACCCCAATATTTTCACTCTCCTGGTTCTCTTGCTTCATGTATGATCACTCCTTCCCAGTTTCCTTTGCTATAAATCCTGTATTACTTCCTCCCCCCTTAGCATATTTATCACATGGGCCTTTAAAATGGGCCTTTTTCTCATACTTCTTCTTTAGAGCTCATCGGCTTCTAGGACTTCAATTCTCATCTCTATGTAAATGCCTCCCAAGTTTATACAGCCCTATTACCTCTCCAGAATTCTAGTCAATTGACTATTGAGTAGCTCATTCTTCATGTTCCATAAACATACTAAACTCAAAATTGCCCAAGAAAGAATTCATTTTCTCTCCCTTTAATTAGTCCATTTTTATAGAATTCACTGTTTTTTGTTGAGTGTATTACTGTCCTCCCAATCATCCAGGTTCCCAACCTCAGAGTTACCCATGAATCTTCAAAGACTCTTCCTCATTCCTTATTCCTTCCCTCTTCAATCATTTCCCAAATCTTATTGATCTTTCCAAAACCATGTATCTCATACCCACATGACCTTCTCAGTAACCATTATGTTTGAGACTTTTAGTATCTCTCACCTGAACCATTCTTACTTTGTCTCATTGTTTCCAGTCATTGTTCCACCAAGCTGACTATATACTGTTCCCATATTCAAAGATATTTGGTGATTCTCTGCTACCCACATGATAAATGATGAACACTTTAGCTTGGTATGTAACATCCTCTAAAATAAGGCTTCAACATATATTCCAAATCTCATTTTATCTGATTTACTTTCACAAACTCTAAATCTAGTTACAGTGAGTTACCTATCTATCCCAGATGCAGTATTCTATCTCTTCCTTCTGTTCATGCAAACTAGCCAACCCTCATATATAGAATATGTACCTTCTTCACCTCCCTTGTCACTCCCAGTTTTCCATAGTTTTTTTCTCACTCGTTTCTACTCATACTGCACTTATTTATGTATAAATTCTATCTCTGAGTAGCATGTAAGCTCCTCAAAGTCAGGGATTGTTTTATTTGTATTCTCAGAGATTGACATATAGCCTTGATCTTTTTAGGTCTTTAAGTCTTTATTGGATTAAATAGGAAGTAATAGAAGATATTATCCTCATTTTATTAATAAGGAAAATAAGTCTTAGAGAAGTGACTTGTTCAAGCCCATGTCAGGGAATGTAGTCAAGAGTTGTCATTAAGTATCATGTGTTTTTACCAAAAGCCAGTGCTTCTAGCTGAGGGCTACACTCAAAGCTTGGGCAATCCTTGACATTATATGCTGTTTTCAGAGGGCAAATCAGAGAGCAGCAAAGTTAAGAGCAGATTTGTCTCCTGAGGAATGTAGGGATATTTGCTCTCACCCACATAGCTTGAGTTGACATTCCATTTCAGATTTAGAGACAATGGTATAACCTCTCAGTCTGGAAGATGACTGATATAGCCAACTGATGGGAGTACCACCTGATACCCCTAAGCTTCTTGATAGAGCAAGGAATTTTCTAGGTAATGCCAGATTTAGGGGTATTTCTAATTTTAAGTTTGAAAGTCCGAGGTCCCATATTCCTGAAGAGAGAAAAGAAGTCCTTGGGTAGTGTCATCCTACTTGGAAAAAAAAGATCACACATTTTGCTAGAATATTAACCAGGAACAAAAGTCATGACATGGAAGAGTAAAAGATGTGGACTTTTCATACTATTATCATGATTTTCCTTGACTATGGGTGTAATGAGAAAGTGGTAGTCTTTCTGGAAACCCCAAGTTCATTTCTCTTCTAAGAAGAGTTCAAATCAAAGGATAATATTATAAGTCTTGGGGATTGGAGAGAGTTCTGGGGGAAAGGTGGGACTGACTAGAAGTGTACTAGTACTAGTACTAGAAATGTACTAACTTTCAGTCTTCTCTGAAACCTTTATATGTATTCTGAATTTTTTTGTGGGTTGAAATAAAATCTGTCTTGTGCCTAATATTCAATGTCATCTTGTAGGCTTGCATTGAAGTTAGGGACCTTTTAAATTCAGCTACTATGTTTATGAGCTAAATATTAACAATTTAATAAGGCTACCTCCAATACTGAATCCAGTTCATGAAAACTTAGGGTCCTGGGCCATTTTTTTAGACTATTAAGAAAAGAGAATTTGAAAGCATGAGAGAATCTTTCACCTGCTGGGTTTTTTTTTAACTTTTAATTGGGGCAGGGTTTTTTTTCATCTAATGGTTTGTGGTCTTTGCAGACCATTTTGTGGTAATTAGGAAATCTCAGTAACTCCAGTAATCTCAGTCCACTGTTTGAAGTCTTTTTAATGTGTTTATTTAACTGGGAAGTCAGTGGGCTTATTTGAACAGCAAATGACTGACTCGTGCTTTCCCTCCCATAATATTTCTTATTCAAATATATTATCTTTATTTATTTTCTAACTTGCACATTTTTGTTTCTTTAATTTTCTCAACTTTCAAAAAAATTCTTTCCCCTCAACCTGGAACTAAATTACCAGCACCATTCATGCCTTAGTCATCTATTCAATGTATTTATTGAGCATTAGATATGTGTAAGATTTTGAGCTTAATGGAATGGGAAAATAGGAAAAAATAAGATAATCATTGACCTAAATCTGGAAAGTACTTAAGAAGCCAGCTAACTCAATTTTCTCATTTTGCAGAAGAGGAAACCAAATTGGGGAAATAGTTCTGGAAATTTGTTCAGGCTCACACAGGTAGTAAATACTGGTGGTAGGATCTGAATCCAGAGCTAGCATTTTTCCTCTATATTATGTTGTCTCAGAATTATGTAACTGTGAGACTTGTCTACAATATGCCCTGAAGAGAAGAGTATCTGCATGGATAAAGGCAGGCAAAATAGCACTCCCATCTTTTAGTGCATAATCAATAAGCATTATCAGAGCACCCAATGATATATAAGGTCTTGTTGAAAGTTACAGAAGTGTAAGATATAAGATCTGCCCTCAAGTCCTTTACAGCCCAATAAAAGAAATAAGACACAGAAATATACTATGATACGATGTAATTAATTACTAAATTGAGTGGCACAAACCCAAGAGTATTCTGGAACCAGCTCAAACCATTTCATATGAGCTAATTGTTCAATTTTGTGTTAACATTTAAACCACAGAGATCTGCAAAGGTTTTAATCAGGGCTTGATTTATTATTTTGCTGATTTCTAGGCTTAGAAAAATGTTAATATGTTAATAATGCAAATTAAACTTTAAAATGTGTCATATGTATTTTTTAATAGCGTGTTGCTTCAATATTTTAAGCTGTGTTTAATTCTGACTCCATTTGGGGTTTCCTTGTTGAAGATACTAGATTGGTCTGTAATTTCCTTCCCTAACTCCTTTTATAGATGAAGAAACTGAGGCAAACAGGATTAAGTGACTTGCCTAGGATCATACAGCTTCATTCTAGAAAGTAATATGGAACTACGCCCAAAGGGCTCTAAACTGTGCATATACCCTTTGATTCAGTAGCATCTCTACTAGACCTGTATCCTAATGAGATAATAAAAAAGGAAAAGGTCCCACATGTGCAAAAATGTTTATAGCAATTCTTTTTGTAGTGGCAAGTACTGGAAACTGAATGGATGCTTATCAGTTGGGGAATGGCTGAACAAATTATGGTATATGAATGTTATGGAATATTATTGTTCTGTAAGAAACAATCAGCAGGATGATTTCAGAGAGACCTGGAGAGACTTATATGAACTGATGCTAAGTGAAGGGAGTAGAACCAAGAGAGCATTGTACAGAGCAACAATAAGATTATGTGATGATCAACTGTGATGGATGTGACTGTTCAATAATGAGGTGATTCAGGCCAATTCCAATAGATTTATCAGGGAGAGAGCCATCTGCACCCAGAGGAATATGGGGATTGAATGTGGATCACAACATAGTATTTTCACTTTTGTGGTCATTGTTGTTTGTTTACTTGCTTTTTAACTTTCTCATTTTTTCCCTTTTTTGATCTTATTTTTCTTGTACAGCATGATAAATGTGGAAATATGAATAGAAGAATTATACATGTTTAACCCAAATTGAATGACTTCCTGTCTAGGGGAAGATGGAGAAAATATTTGGAACAGAAAGTTGGCAAGGGTGAATGTCAAAAACTATCTTTGCATGTATTTTGAAAATAAAAAGCTATTATTAAAATTTTTTAAAAAGAATACAGCCTGTAAATTCCAGAACTATCATACCAAGGAAAATATATTACGAGAAGCCAGAAAGAAACAATTTAAATATCGGGGAGCTACAATTAGGATCACACAGGACCTAGCAGCTTCTACTTTGAAGGATCGAAGGGCCTGGAATCAGATATTCCGAAGGGCAAAGGAACTTGGATTACAGCCAAGAATAAGTTACCCAGCTAGAATGAGCATTATCTTCCAGGGAAGAAGATGGTCTTTCAATGATATAGGAGAATTTCACCTATTTCTACTGAAAAGACCAGAACTGAACAAAAAATTTGATCTACAAACACAGAACACAAGAGAAACATAAAAAGGTAACAAGAAAAAATAACTTTTGAGATCTATATTTATGTTATAGATACTTATAGAATGAGGGTTGATTTTATGAATTGATTATTACATTATGATTATGATATGATTACTGTGATTTTATAATATCATATGATTACTGTGATTTTATGATTATTATGATATGTTTATTGTGATTTTATGAATCTTATGATATGATAAACTGAAAAAGAAATTAGAGGTAGAAAAGGGATAACACTGGAAGAAGAGGAAAAGGAGGTAAAATAAGGGAAATTACATCACATGTAGAGGCAAAGAAAACCTATAATGATTGAGGGGAGAAAAGGGAGGGGAATGAGAATTGGGTGAATCTCCATCTCATCAGATTTGGCTCAGAGGGAATAATAGACGTACTTATAAGGAAACTGGAGGGAAAGGGGGGAAAAAGGGGGTGGGTGGGGCTCTAAAGGGGAAGGATTGTTTGAGGGAAGTGGTTTTCAAAAGCAAAATAGTAGGGAGGAGGGAAAGGGGATAAGAAAGAGAAAAGCATAAGCTAGGGTAAATAAGATGACAGGAAATACAGAATTAGTTATTTTAACTGTGAATGTGAATGGAATGAACTCTCCCTTAAAGCAGAAGCAGATAGCAGAGTGGATTAAAAACCAGAATCCAACAATATGTTGTATACAAGAAACACATCTAAAACATAGAGATACATACAGGGTGAAGGTAAAAGGCTGGAGCAGAATCTATTATGCTTCAGGTGAACAAAAAAAAGCAGGGGTAGCAATCCTGATCTCAGACCAAGTAAAAGCAAAGATAGACTTAATTAAAAGAGACAAAGAAGGAAATTATATCTTCCTAAAGGGTACCATAGATGATGAAGCAATATCAATACTAAACATATATGCACCAA